>SJYX01018196.1:179808-216191 GCA_006410675.1 Oreotragus oreotragus | reverse complement strand
TACCAAGAGTCGGACATGACTGAGCAACTTCACCTCACCTTTTGTACTCTGTGGGAGAGGGCGAGGGTGGGATGATTTGGGAGAATGGCATTGAAACATGTATATTGTCATATGTGAGACAGATCGCCAGTCCAGGTTTGATGCATGAGACAGGGTGCTTGGGGCTGGTGCACTGGAATGACCCAGAGGGATTGGATGGGGCGGGAGGTGGGAGGGGGGTTCAGGATGGAGAACACATGTACACTTGTAGCAGATTCATGTCAATGTATGGCAAAACCACTACAATATTGTAAAGTAATTAGCCTCCAATTAAAATAAATTAATTTATAGTTTTTTTTTTTTAAGTCTATGCTAAGCAGAGAAGATGGAGAAACAGAGGGAGAGCCTTCTACCTAAAGGGGCTTCTGAGATAGTGCTTTGCATAATAAAAATAATTTTAAAAGGGCTGCTGATGGCTTCCCTGGTGGCTCAGTGGAAAAGAATCTGCCTGCCAATGGAGGAAACGTGGATTCCATCCCTGGTCCTGGAAGATACCACATGCTGCAGAGCAACTAAGCCCAGTACCACAACTGTTGAGCCTGTGCCCTAAAGTCGGGGAGCTACAACTACTGAGCCCACGTGCTGCAACTACTAGAGCCTGTGTGCCCTAGAGCGCATGCTCCACAACAAAGGGTAGCCCCCACTTGCTGCAACTAGAGAAAAGCCCTCATAGCAATGAAGACCCAGCACAAGCAAAAATAACAACAACAAAAAAAAACTAGCTATGGTTTAAAAAAGAAAAAAAAAAAAAAAGGTCCCCTGGATTTTTTTCAAAGCCATGCTTCAAATTTTATCAAACATGGAAAAGTTCAGCCATTATGTCTTTTAAGTATTTGGTCTGTCTCCACTTGCCTCTCCTTACCTTCTGGAACTCCAGGTACACATATGCTGGGCTGCTGGATGTTGTCCCATAGCTCATTGATGGTCTGTTCAGGTTCTCCAGTCTTTAAATCTCTGTGTTTCATTTTGGGTAGTTTCTATTGCAGTCTTCAAATTCACTGATCTTTTCTTGCCATGTCAAATCTGCTAAATCTGTGTCCCATCCAGTTTGCTGTTCAACTGTAGATGTTTGACTTGTGTCTTTTACTCTTCTGGTCATGCTCATGCTTTCCTCCCAACTCCCTGAACACGTGGGATATATTTATAGTAGCTGCTTTATGTCTTTTACTATTTCCACCTCTATATCATTTCTAAGTCTGCTTCTATTGATTTTCTCCTCATACTGAATCTTATATTGCTGCTTCATTGCACATCTGGTAATTTTTAATGTCAGACTTCGCAAGTTTAATTTTTGGAGGGTATTGGATATGTTTGTAATCCTTTAAATATTTTTGTACTTTCCAATAAGATGCAATTAAATTACTTGGAAAGAGTTTGATATTTTCAAGACTTGCTCTTCAGCTTTGTTTGGTGGGCACAGAACAGCCTTTAGGGTTAATTTGGCCCTTCTATTGAGGCAATATGCTTCTGCAGTCTCCCTCAGTTCCTTGTATGTTTGGAAGTCTTTCTATTCTAGCTAGCAGGAACAAACTATTTCCAGATCTGCGTGTGCTCTGGGAACTTAGCCACCATCTCCTTTGCCATGGTTTCTTCTCCAGTGTTGGTAGTTTCCTGAATATTGTGAAATTTGGGAATTATTATTTAACTGAAGACTCAGGAAGAACCTCTGAAGATATCTGGAACTCTCTCATTGCAGCTTCCTTCTCTCAAGTTCTATGCCCTGTGAAGTCTATGTGCCTGAGCATCCCTGAACTCTGTCCCGCAGCTCAGGAAGATCACCCAGCCTGCTGGGATCCCCTTCTCTATGCAGGACCTGGGAACTCCCCAGGCAGTAAACTGAAACATTCATCAGGCTCATCTTAGGCTTTCTTCCTCCTTTTTGGCGGAGATTTCTCTGCCCTGAATTGCCTATTTTCCAATGTCTGAAAACCAGCTTCATAGATTTTGACCAGTTTTTCAGTTAAGGAGGAAGGGTACATGTGGGCCCTGTTAATCCTCCACAAACGCAAGTGGCAATTCAGTGTGTCAACTTTGTGTGCGTGCTAAGTCACTTCAGTCATTTCCAACTCTTTGTGACCCTATGGACTGTAACCCACCAGGCTTCTCTGTCCTTGGGATTCTCCAGGCAAGAATACTGAGTGGGTTGTCATTTCCTCCCTGAGGGGATCTTCTCAGTTCTCAAACCTGAGATAAAACCCATGTCTCTTATGTCTCCTGCATTGGCAGGCAGGTTCTTTAACACCAGCAGCCCCTGGGAAGCCCCACGTGTCAACTTTAGACCCTTATGTTTAATTATTCTGTGAGCTCCTGGAAATTTAGCTACCACCTAGAACAGTGCTTAGCACATCATAGGCATTCAATAATTTTTTTTGAATGAATGGGATCCTCTTTCCTCCCAACATTGTCCTCAATGAACTTTTCCTCTTTTAATTCTAACCATTTTCCTAATATACCAAAAACATTATCGATTCTTTTCTCCAAAATATACGTTGTTTTTTCCTATATTCATCCTGGCGTAGTTAACATTCATCCACATCAGTTCTAAAATGTTTAGGAAAAGACTTCCCTGGTGGGGCAGTGGACACAGATTCGATCCCTGGTCCAGGAAGTACCCACGAGCCACAGAGCCACAGAGCCCATGCATCACAAACATTGAGCCTGTGCTCCTGAGCCCAGAGCTGCAGCTCCTCAAGCCCCTGCCCCTAGAGCTCCACAACAAGAGGAGCCACTGCAATGAGAGGCCTGCGCACCACAGCCAGAGAGTAACCCCCACTCACCACAACTAGAGAAAGCCTGTGCGCAACCAAAAATTAAAATAGAGAACTGATTAATTTTTAAAAATAAAATGTTTAGGAAAACAAAATCAGAGATCCTAAGAGAGAACCTGCATAAACTGTAGGTGTCTCTGGTTCACTTACAGAGGTATCTACTGATACCTCCTTGAGCAGCATTTCTAATCAATTGTGTACCCATCACATGGTGATCTAATCCAGTGGCCTAAGTTTTCCTCAAAGGAAATGCTTCATATGCCTCATCTGCCAAAATAAGTTAGCCTGGCCCTGGTTTAACTCTGTAATTTATGGCCTGAAGACTATAAAGTGCTTAAAAAAAAAAAAAAAAGGCTAGTATTAGCAGATTGACTCTGTTACTTCCAGGCTACCAGGCTAAATGCTAAAAAAAAAAAAAGTCTTGAGTGAAATCATCCCTCATCCCCTAAATCAGATCCTCTTTTAGACGGATAAAGTAAATTTGGTTCAAAGCTAATAACTGTATTAGTACATAGTGAGCATTTGGGCTTCTTCCATCATCTCTACAGCTGGTCTTCTTTTGTCTGTATTAGTACATTTGCTCTTTTGAAAAGTAGAATGACATGAGAATAAAACTACATATATCATTCCAACACTAAGAGGAAAATATCTTTTCCCCCCTCATTTTTTATAAATCAGATGTGGAATTAAATGGAAATACATTTTTAAGTGAGAATAAAATTTTTGGTAACATATTCTCCCCAAATTAAAATGGAACATGGCATTGGGTGAGAGTGCCACCTACAAGCCATAGCATATGTGACTTTTTACTGATACTTTCAAAGGGAGCATTTCCCAACTTATTGTCCTTATTCTACTTCCATTTTTCACTCTGGAATAATGAATATGGACCCTTTAAGTCTTGGGAGAAATTGGCACCACTTGAAGTAACTTTGCTGACAATCCCCAGACTACTAGGGCTTGTCATAGCAAGATATGGAAGAATGGTAAGTCTGAAAGGGTTTTGGATATTTCTCTCAGATTTTGATGGAAAGAGCAGTGAGTCTGTTTATTTAGGCTCACTGCTGAGTCAAAATTAAGCCACAAATCTATTTCCTGATTTCTCTGGGGCATAATATGTTTGTTTTTAAATTTTTTCTTGTATATGAGCTATCAAGTCAAAATTCATCTCTCATATACACAAGCCTCATAATAGCCATATATTTCTAGAAGTCCATGCCTCTTCAAACTTCTCCCTTTAGACATTAGAATCTGAATGGGGAAAAAAATAATTTCATAGCGTTTCTTTCCTTTAAGTCAAAGAATTTAGGGAGTTCCCTGGCTGTACAGTGTTTAGGATTCAGTGCTTTCACTGCTGTGGGTGGGATTCTGTGCTTTCACTGCCGTGAGTCGAGGTTTAATCCCTGGTCAGGGAGCTGAGATTCCACAAGCCATGTGGGCAGTCAAAAACAAGAAAAGAAAAAAAAAAAAAGATTTAAAGATTTAGGGAATACACTGCCCAAACAGGGCAATAAAGCAACAAAAATATAATAATAGTAAAACAAAGCTCTGTAAAACTAAGCAGAAAAAGAGTTTGATTTTACAGATGAAAAAGGTGCTGAAACATTTTGACCACAGCTTGTGAGGTGAAGAAGGGGCGGTAACGAGAGGATGAGAAGGCTGTGTTTAATTTATTTTCCCCTCATTTTGTTTGCACGAGTAATTGAGGGAAGACTTTTTCAATGCTGGTTATAATTATTAGGCCAAGAAATTTTAGTTGACATAAGGTTGCAACATTCAGTATGCAGGAAAAATAGGGCAAGTCAAAGTCAAAATAAGTTTTTCCTCGTAGAGCTATGGGATGAGTGGGAACAGCTTGTACACTAACTGCACAGATGAAGTCATCTTTGTTGTACCAATATTAAATACTTAACATAAGAATCTTTCAGTTCCATCTTGCTCTGCCGTGTAATGTTGGTGACAGGTATTTAAGAACTGCCTGTTCTGTCCAAAAGGTTCAGTATCTACTGAGCACTATCAGAGTGCCTATGTACATAATTACTGCTCCCAACTCTTTTGAAGCACAGCAGACCATCCATGTGGCAGGCACCACTCAGGTTGTAATTCTCCCCTTTGAATTTCATAGTCATCATTTAATATATTAAAAAAAACTTTTTTTTCTCACACATCAAAGACAGTGAATAAGATTTTGCTTTTTTTTTTTTTTTAAACAAACTTACTTGCTTTCTATATGCAAAGAGCCTTACAGAAACATAGTAAAATACTTTACATGATGTCTCCGAACCTTCCTCAAGTTTATTTTCATTGTATAATCAGTTCCATTTGGTGGAGAATCCTTGAGATTATTTCACATTCTGTTAAATGCTAAACACACACCAAATACATAGAATCATAGGGGTGTAAAGCAGGATGGTTCTGCAAAATTAGGGGAAATTAAGCTAAAGATCAATATGATACTCAAATGTTACATTTTCCACTAACCCACAGGGAAAAAAGAAAAGAATTGGAAGCCTTGCAGTTGAATCCAGGTATGATTTTTCTGAACAGTTACTTGGTGTTTACCAATGTGAAAGCAAGATGATCCTTCGAGTACTCTGGTTTGAGAATTCCCAACTGTTACTTGATATTCTAATGGAAGAGATATTGGCTCCAAGCTTTGCAAGAGAGGGGTATTTTGCAATAATCTCTTCTTTAGAGAAGGGGAAAAAGTGGAAACAGTGACAGATTTTATTTTCTTGGGCTCCAAAATCACTGCTGTTGGGGACTTCAGCCATGAAATGAAAAGGTGTTTACTCCTTGGAAGGAAAGCTGTGACAAAACTAGACAGCGTATTAAAAAGCAGAGACATCACTTTGCCAACAGAAGTCTGCAGAGTCAAACCTATGGTTTTTCCAGTAGTCATGTACAAATGTGAGACCTGGACTATAAAGAAGGCTGAGCACTGAGCTTTCGAATTGTGGTCCTGGAGAAGACTCTTGAGAATCCCTTGGACTGCAGAAAGATCAAACCAGTCAATTCTAAAGGAAGTCGGTCCTGAATATTCATTGGAAGGACTGATGCTGAAGCTGAAGCTCTAATACTTTGGCTACCTGAGGTGAAGAGCCCAACTCATTGGAAAAGACCCTGATGATGGGAAAGATTGAGGGCAAGAGGAAAAGGGGGCAGCAGAGGATGATGGTTGGATGGCCTCGCTGATTCAATGGACATGAATTTGAGCAAACTCCAGGAAATGGTGAAGGACAGGGAAGCCTAGCATGCTGCAGCCCATGGGGTGGCAAACAGTCGGACATGACTTAGCAACTGACAACAAACAACTTCTTGAGAAATTTTGAGTCCATCCAGACATGTCAAAATACAACTTGCCCTGATATGAAAGTTATTAACATGGGACCTTTTCCCTTCCTTATCTTTTCTTGCCTTTTAATAACCTCCAAAAATGAACTGTTTCATATATATATATATAATTTTTATATTCTGCAAACTATACAGAACACCATGGCCATTAACATTAAAACAAGCTTGCTGCTGCTGCTGCTAAGTCACTTCAGTCGTGTCCAACTCTGTGCACAGGTGAGCTAATCTCCATAGTAATATTGAAAGGCAGATAAACAATTCTGGATAAAAGACATGAATACATTAACCTGTTTATTACAGTTTTAAGTTCTTCCTAGTACACGTGTTGACAGCTTCACTACAAGGAAAAAGTTCAGAAAAATCAGAGGAGATAGAACTATTTTATTTTTGCAATAAAAAATAACACTGAAATTTCTATAGTAGTCCTGTCCCTCAGAATAGAATATAGGCTACATAAAATTATTCAAAATTTTCTAAAGAGCCTCATTTCAAAAAGTATACTTTAATAATACATTTTGCTTGATCTAATAAATCTGACAGTATTATCAACATATAACCAATACAAAAAGTATTCATGAGATATTTTAGATTATTTTTCTCACACTAAGTCTTTGCAATCTGGTGTATATTTTATACTCCAGACAATCTGAATTTGAACTCTGGTCACATTTCAAATGCTTAATGTCTAGTGATTACTGTGTTGGACAGAATGAACCTGTAGTGCAGTACATAGGCACTATGTTTAAACAACAAAAAGAGTCTCTTTAACTCTTGCAGTTTCCCCTTGAACTTTTTAGAAACTCCATTGTGCCCCGCTACAGAGAACTTGCTATGTCCCTGTCTAGTATGACTATGCCTCAGGGTGCTCTGTATGCTGTAAGGAAGCAGATCAAGTATTTCACTTTCATGTATCTTCTGCATTAAAATGTGCCCCAAGCCAAAGATAAAACTTGGCTTCTGGCTACATTGTTAATCTTCTAGTACCTTTCGCACTTCCCGCTTCCCTGGTGGCTCAGATGGTAAAGAATCTGCCTGCAATGAGGGAGACTCGGGTTATATTCCTAGATTGTGAAGATTCCCTTGAGAAGGGAATGGCTACCAGTATTCTTGCCTGAAGAATTCCATGGACAGGGGAGCTTGATGAGCTATAGTCCACGGGATTGCAAAGAATCAGACACTACTGAGCGACTAACACACACACACACACACACACACACACACACACACCCTTCACATTTCAGGGCATCTGGCTCAGCAACCTACTGCTAGAGCTGATTTGAATCCAAAAGGAGGCTCATCCAATTCTGATGGGTGGGTCAAACGCTGCTGTCAACCTGAACAGTCTATGAGCTAGCACACCCTGAGTGTCTACTATAGGCTAAAGTGGAAAGAAGTGAAAGTGTTAGTCGTTCAGTCTTACCGACTCTTTGAGACCCCAGGGACTCGGGCCCACCAGGCTCCTCTGCCCATGGACTTCTCCAGGCAAGAATACTGGAGTGTGTAACCATGCCCTTCTCCAATGAATCTTCCCAACCAAGGGATCAAAACTGTGTCTCTAGTATCTCCTGCATTGCAGGTGGATTCTTTACCATCTGGGCCATCAGGGAAGCCCATTATAGGTTAAACTAAGTTCATAACCTCATTTACTCAGATCCCCAATTGCTTTCAGTAGTACCTCAAAGCATCCTCATCTCTGCCTCTGTTCCTCCATTCTTAAGTCATCCACTAGAGCCACCAGAGTTTGCTTGGACACATCTGATTGTCGTGCCACCCCAGTGGGCCCCTAGGATGGCTCCCACTGTTAATAAACTGCAAACTTTATTTAGTATTGTATATGAGGCCCACCCCACTCCCTGGACCCAGCCCAGCTCTCAAGCTACAGCTCTGTCTAGTTCCCTGATTGTGTGGCCTCTCCCTCATATTCTCTACACACGTGCTCTAGCCAGATGGCTTCTTGCCATCCCCTGATGGTGCCATATCATTCTCTCATGCTAGGTTTATATACATGGCTTTCTTTGCCTAGAATGTACTTTCCCTCTTGTTTACAGGTCAGAATCCTATATTTCCAATCTACAAAATCCAAGGTAACATTCTAGCTTCCGTACTTGTTCTGGTTCCATGGAGGGAAGCTGCCTGCTAATCTGAAAACACCTTTGTTTCTGATGGTAGAAGTCAAATCCACCTGCTGTTTGGGTGAAGTTTTCTCAGTATATTTCTTGTTCGCTGTCTTACTTCAGATGAGAGCAACTACTAACCCATGAACAATTCCAATAATGCTCAGGTAGTATTATAGCACCGACTCTTTATGTCTGACTCTTTGCAACCCCATGGACTGTAGCCTGCAAGGCTCCTCTGTCCATGGAATTTTCCAGGCAAGAGTACTGGAGTGGGTTGCCATTTCCTTTTCCAGAGGATCTTCCCGACACAGGGATCAAACCCAGGTCTCCCTCTTTGCAGGCAGACGCTTTACCGTCTGAACCTCCAGGGAAGTCACTAATATTATAGCGCCAGTCTTATCGAGAGTAATCTTGATAAGAGTATCAAGATTACTCTCGATAAGACAAGGAAAAACAAGTAGAAGTTTTTTCAAAGTGCACTTGGAAGTAAGAATGACTATTACATTTTTTACTGTATTTTTTTAATACAGTCATGTCAAGAAAGAACTAAAAATAGGACATTAACCTTTTAACTCCTTTTTGTGAGCTGAGCTCACGTAAATCCTAATTTTATATTTATTATCCTTTTAGTGTTTTTCAGGGCAGTTTCCCATTCATGCTTTTCACAGCAGAGCTATCAACAATTGACTCTCACATCTCAGCATGTCCCAAGACAAACTCATCACCATCTCTTTAAGCCTGTTCTTTTGGACTCTTCTAGTTTGTTTTGGAAAGTTCATCACTTGGAGTTATACCCAACATGTCCTTCTCCATCGCTCCTGACAAAAATAAGTTGCCACGTCCTCTTATTCTACCTCTGCAGTGTCTCTGACAATCACTCCTCTGCTGTTCTCACTGCCTACATCCTAGTTCAGGCCCATATTGTCTCCCACTTGTGCCTTTGGAATTACCTCAGCCCTATTTCCCTTTAACTCCTAAATTCCAACATTTACCAAGATTTCTAAAGCCCAGGTCAAAGCATGTCATCTCCCAGCTCAAAAACCCTCAGTTCCTCCCCATCACCTAATAAACAAAATCCAGACTCTTTAGCCTGACAGTCAAAGCCCACCCATGCTGTGACCCCAATATAATGTTATAATGTGATCTCCCTACTCCCTTCCATGTACTACAGTCAAAATGTACTAGTTGTCCCCCAAATACGCCCTGCCCATCTTAGCATCTGGCCTTTGTGGGTGGTGTTTTTGTTTTTTAACTTCTTGCTAATTGAAATATGACCCCATCCTTCAAGCCCCAGTCACAACCACTGCCTCTTCCATGGCGACTTTCTGCATTTTCCAGCAGGAAATAATCTTTTAGTCCTTGTATATACTTTTTTGTATTTTTGTTTTAATCCTTCAGTTCAGTTCAGTTCAGTCACTCAGTCATGTCCAACTCTTTGCAATCCCATGAACTGCATCACGCCAGGCCTCCCTGTCCATCACCAACTCCCAGAGTTCACTCAGACTCACGTCCATTGAGTCAGGGATGCCATCCAGCCATCTCATCCTCTGTCGTCCCCTTCTCCTCCTGCCCCCAATCCCTCCCATCATCAAAGTCTTTTGCAATGAGTCAACTCTTCTCATGAGATGGCCAAAGTACTGGAGTTTCAGCTTTAGCATCATTCCTTCCAAAGAACTCCCAGGGCTGATCTCCTTCAGAATGGACTGGTTGGATCTCCTTACTACAGCTTAGATTGCAAGCTTGTTTGTGTATGTAGGTGTGTCAATATCTTGCATATGCTCAGATAATAAAGTTCATTTCCCTGATGAACAGATATTTCTTGAGTACCTACTATGTGCTAGCACACAACAGAGAGTAAGCCGGACAATAGAGGACCCATTTTAAATGCCCAGCTCACAGCACCCAGCACGTATGTTGCACTTTGTAAGCACTCAGTGATTCCTTGCCAAACTCACGGCTAAATTCCTAATTGATCTGAAAAATGAATTTCCAGAAAGTTTTACTTTCAGACCAGAAAAGCAAAAATGGAAATTAAGTTTAAAAGGCTTCAGAGCAGCTGAACTAGGAGTTCATAACATATATGCATTTGTCTCTTGTGCAGTTTAGCCCTGGAGACCCTGGCAAGCCCTCACACAGAGCCCTTTGCTCTCAGATTACACACATCCTTAACAATAACAATCAAGACAACAACCACAGCAAGCTCCAGTATTTGGTTTACAAGCTCATTTCAGATGAGAAGCAGCAAATTAGGAGCAGGGAATAGACATGGCATAATCAGTCACATTGGCCTCAGTGAGACTGACAGTCTAGCAACAAAGGAGGACCCAAAAAAAGCTAAAAAACAAAACAACAATTAAAAAAAATAAAACAGTGATCTGCAGCCATTTAGAATAGAGACAAACAGTTCTGCATACCTTCAAAGAGCCTGAGGGCTTCTCAGCGTAATAGCAGAATACTACAAGTTGGATGATGTTTACAATGCATTATTTTAGAAGGCAGGGAAGATTAATATACTGGAAATGTTTCCATATAAGATAATTAAAACTCTTGGTATTTAAAAGGATAAATCCTCAGCCATCTATTAAACTCATTTGTCCAGAACAACCCTCTTGCACCCCCACCCATAGGCTTTGGAGCCAGGGTTTTATTGTACTTCCTTGCATTACTTGATTCATTTGCCTCAGAACATTCGTTGGCTCTCAGCATTTAGTTCAATCTTCATTAGGTAAGTTTTATTCCCATTTTATTTGCACAACACTCTACAAGGGCCAGTAGAGGACACAGCAGATTGGAAAAGTCTAGACCCTAGGCTTGTCTTGAATATGCTCAAGCTCGTGTTAAGGAGATAAAATTTATATCCTTGAACCACATGAAGACACAGTTGAGAAATGCAAATAAGTGTATACTGTGAAACAAACTTTGCAATGAAGGATCATTTGGGAAATAACTAGGGCTAATCAAGATTACTTTGATATGAACCTCTGAGCCAGAAGTGGGAGCTTTGGGGTAAAGAAAACAGCACAAAGAGTGCCTACCGGAGGCAAGAAAGAGCAAATCATGTGCTGGTATTGGCCAAGAGCCAGACTGACAGACTGAGGCTGAGACCCCTGCTTGAGGATGATAAGAGATAAGTTTGAAGTGTTCCACCTTCTTGTATTAATACTAATCCCTTTGTATTAAAACAAATCATCTTTCTTAAATCATGTCTTAGTCTATTCAGGCTGCCATAACAAAGACAGACAGACTGAGTGACTTAAACAAAAACATACTTATTCTCACAGTTCTAGAGGCTGGGAAGTCCAGTAGCTAAGGAGCCATGTTTCTGGTGAGAGCTGCTTCCTGATTCATGGACAGACACCTTCTTGCTGTGTCCTCACATTGGGGAGAAAGAGAGCAAGCTCTCTAGTGTCTCTTCTTATAAGGGCACTGATAACATCATGAAGGCCCCACCCTCATGACCTCTAACTCTGATTACCTCCCCAAAGCTCCATCTCCAGATATCATTACACTGGAGGGCAGGCCTTAAACAGATGAATTTGGTAAGATTGGGGGTTGTGGGTGGAGTCACAACATTTGGTGCATAACAGGGCGTTTGAATGTAAATCTCTGCATCTTTTGAAAAGCTCAAAAAGTCAAGTTTGATATACAGACTAGTATTTGTCTTCAGGGTTTCCCAGGTGCCCATGGCGGTAAAGAACCTGTGTGCCAGTGCAGGAGACATAAGAGATGTGGGTTTGATCCCTGGTTCGGGACTATTCCCTGGAGAGGGGCATGGCAACTCACCTCAGTATTCTTGCCTGGAGAATCCCATGAACAGAGGAAACTGGCAAACTACAATCCTTAGGGTAGAAAAGAGTGAGACGCTACTGAAGTGGCTTAGCGCACACACCCATTTGTCTTCAATCATGTTATTTCACAAGAGAATTTGTGTAACAGCTAGTTACAAGCTACAAAGCTGACTTGATTTGCTTTCTCTACATTCATTTTACAAAAAGAAAAAAATCATAGGAAGTAAAGTTCTCCTTTGGTTAGGAGCTCTGGAAATGTTCTCCTTCTAGAAGACATCATCCAGTGTATCTGAAGCTTTGGATGATGGCTAACAGATTCATGAGTTCTGTTCAGTTCAGTCACTCAGTCATGTCTGACTCTTTGCAGTCCCATGGACTGCAGGACACAGGCCTCCCTGTCCATCACCAACTCCCGGAGCATGCTCCAGCTCATGCCCATTGAGTCGGTGGTACCATCCAACCATCTCATCATCTGTCATTTCCTTCTCTTCCTGCTTTCAATCTTTCCCAGCATCAGGGTCTTTTCCATTGAGTCAGTTCTTCACATCAGGTGGCCAAAGCATAAACACAAATAATGGACTGAAACTTTCTACAGCTTGAAGTGAAGAGAAGTGAAGTGAAGTGAAATGAAGTCGCTCAGTCGTGTCCGACTCTTTGCGACCCCATGGACTGTAGCCTACTAGGCTCTTCTGTCCATGGGATTTTCCAGGCAATAGTCCTGGAGTGGATTGCCATTTCCTTCTCCAGGGGATCTTCCCAACCCAGGGATCGAACCCAGGTCTCCTGCATTGTAGACAGACGCTTTACCATCTGAGCCACCGGTAAAGACTAGAAATTTATCAGCCTGTTAAAAATGAGGTTCTAATAACTGT
Source organism: Oreotragus oreotragus (assembly GCA_006410675.1). Taxonomy (NCBI): domain Eukaryota; kingdom Metazoa; phylum Chordata; class Mammalia; order Artiodactyla; family Bovidae; genus Oreotragus; species Oreotragus oreotragus. Next base: position 203,253 of record SJYX01018196.1, on the reverse strand, counting down.
GCTTTTACCTAAACTGTAAACTCTGGGAGCATAGGTTAAGTGTTTTCCCCAAGAGTCTAAACCATCACCTACCACAGAAATGGACTTAGTGTTAAGCGAAAACCAATAAATGATTGAATGCAAGACAAATTGACTTGTTAACATTTGATTAAAGCAAAATTCTGTGTTTCTCAAAATTAACTTACCCTGAATTGGCTGAGATGCTTATGACTGATGGATTATGCCTATTTAACAAATTAAACACAAACCACAAAATCGGGGATTTTAAACTAATTTTTTCACAGACACGTTTGTTGTAAATCCAGTACATGTATCCTTTTGAATTGGCTGCTTTGTGTAATTGAGAGCCAATTTCAGTGTTCACATGACAATGAAAATCTCAAGCTTAAATTTATTAATATGTTGCCTTGGCAGAACACCAGTCTTCTTAGTAGCGAAATATGGAGAGAATGGATATTAGTCTCCAAAGATTTGAGTTTGATTTTGAAAATAAACTGATGTTGTTCTTTAAAAGATCATTCATAAGGAAACAAAACTGTAGAGATGTGGACTAGAAAGCAATTTAAGTGCAAATATTTCAAAGGACAGAGAATCAAAGTTTCAGCATGGTATTTGGTTGGAAGGCCCAGGGATCAAAATATTTAACTGTTTTAAGTCCCACCTGAGCAGTTCAAATCCCGAATCATTGCTCATGCATCTATCTGATAACTCCTAATCTAGACATACTTAACAAAGAATTTGTCAAACACACTAGAATAGGGAACAGAAGAACTACATATTCAACCAGACAGATTCCAGAAAAGGAGAATTCATCATTTCTAATAGCCAAGATTGTAATTTATTTAGCACACACCAGGTATCTGTCCAGCACTGTCAAGTGACACATAGGATTATCTAATCCTTATAAAAAGCCCATTGAGCAGATAAGGAAACTAAGGCTTAAAAACAGGTTAAGCAAATTACCCCAAATCAACAAGCCTGTAAATGGCAAAGGCAAGATTTTAGCCTTTGTTATTGACCACTCCATTTTGTTTCACTGCTCCTCAAGAGGTGATCCTTGAACTGGCAACATCAGCATCTCCTGGGAACTTGTGGGAAATCAAAGTCCCGAACTCTACACAGACTTACTAAATGAGAATCACTGGCTGTGGGGCCCAGGAATCTGTTTTAACTAGCTCTGCAGGAAATTCTAATGCACACTAAAGTCTGAGAAGTACAACTCTATCCTACTCTATTTCTCCAAACTTTAGCAAATATATATATTTCACTTTGCCAAAAATTAATATCACATCCGTTTCTTTGTTTGAACCATAATCACTAGAACAGCAATCTTAATTCTGACAAATAGAATATATAAAATGAGCCCCAAGGAAAACAGCACAATGGCATTATTATCCATCTATAATATAAACGAGGGCTACAGTGAATTGGAATTGGAATTCTTTCAAGACCTGACTACACATATTGATTTAGGATTAGAATAGTAATCACTTAGCTCATTCTAAGCTTTAACAGATAAAAGAGATTTTTAATATAAGCTCAGAAATGAGTATCTTGCCAAAGGGGCAAGAGTAACCATCCAATGTGCTGTGACAAAAGTGAAATATAATACATGAAAAGGGCAATCAGAATTCCAATCTATTGCTATGAATGATTGTCTTGCCAGGAAATGAAATGTATTGACATTGCTGCTGAGCTGTCATTAACATGTTATGCAGACATTGAGATTTTTCTAAGCAAAGTTGCTGGAAGTCATTCAAATATTTATAATGGTGTAATGGGTGAACTGGAGACTTTCTCTTTCAGGGAAAAAAAAAAAGTGTGTTCCAAGCTCCTTGATGAGAAAATATTTGGAATAAAACACAATAGATTTATATACAGACTTATAGGGTTGAAATTGATTTTTGTTTCCCTGGGAATTTAAGAATCTTTTTAATAGTGGAGAGCTGGTGTACAGCTGCAAGAGGTTGGCTTAATACGGAGCCAATATTTATGCTTTCTTGATAGAACAAATGAGGGTCTTGCTCTGTTTTCTATCTTACTTTTGTTGAAAGTCTGGCAACAATGGGATATAATACTTGCTTCTTCAAAATGTTTCTAAATTGTTCACTGTTTTGCATTTAATCTTGAGGCTGCTTTATTTATAATATTATTAAACCTCAAAGAAACCCATATGGTAGAAGGGAATGGAGAAATTTTGTGATTTCACTGTTTTGTTTTTCTTTAATAGAATTTATGTGAAACCAAAAATCATTCAAGTTTGTGTTTTTATTTTCAAGGAGTGTGTCCATGCCTTGCAACAGGATGCCTTAAACAGGTGGATAAAATATAGAACATAATAAATTTTATGACTAATATGTAATTCTGCAGAAATTGCCCTCTTTCTAACAGGTGAGTGAAGGTTTATATAGAGATTTGTTATCTCTATATTTAAATTAAGAAACTACAGCCTTGAAAAAATATAAACATATCTTTGTCCAAATGCATATCCAACACATAACTACCAGAAGCCTCCCTTTCTTAATAATTTCTAGGTTTACTTCAGCCTTACTTATATATCCCTACTCCTTACCATTTGCCTACTGTATTGAGGATCTACTACAGGCCAGTATTACGCTGTTTTACCTGGATATCAAGTATTCAGGCACATTACTTTGACATATGATAAGCACTCAAGCAAATATTATTATCTATATACAACTGCCAAAACCACAGAATTTGCCTGTAAACAAAGTAATTTATGCTTCTTGGATCACTGGCAGAGTTTTGACGTCATCTGTACCATCTTTTAGCATGCATAACTGGAATCCAACTGGTCAGTGTAACGTAGTAGCTAAAATCATGGACAATGGTACCACAAAACCATGATTCCAGTCCATGTTCTACTGCTTACTACCTGTGTGACCCTGAACCAGACATTTCAGCTTTCTATGCCCTGTTTGTACAGATTTACTCAGAGGCTGCTTGGAAAAGTGTTTGGTGTGGAGTAGGTTGTCAATGTTTGGTAGCCATCACTGTTATTCTCTGGGTCCATTAAATCACCTGTAAATAGATATAATAAACAAACCAATGGAAAGCTCAGACAGTAAAGAATCCACCTGCAATGCGGGGGACCTAGGTTCAATCTCTGGGTTGGGAAGATCCTATGGACGAGGGTATGGCAACCTACTTCAGTATTCTTGCCTGGAGAATCCCCATGGACAGAGGAGCCTGGCAGGCTACAGTCCATGGGGTTCCAAAGAGTCAGACATGACTGAGTGACTAAGCACACAGCACACATGGAAGGCTAGGGGTTCCATGAGGCCAAGAACCACGTAAGTCTTTTCACTATTGGATCCTAGCACAGAGCTTAGATCCTTGTCTCACAAATAAAAAGTTAAGTAAATTAATAAATGAAATATATATATATAAAGCAACTGGCGCAGTGCCTGGCACATAGCAAGTGTTCAATAGATGAGGGCTGTATTAAGTATGTTTAACTATTTTGTGAACTCCATTAATAGAGTTTTAGTTCAAATCTGACCTCTGTCCATAATACTGGTAAGTCTTCGGGGGAAGTCTTCACTCCCTGGAACTAAGAGCTCCAGGGAGTTCTGTCCAGTTGCATTATGGAATAGCTCCTTAAGCCTTGACTAGAAAGGAGTTGGTGGTAAGGGCATTGGGCCAGAAATACAGATTTAAGATTCAAGTCCTGGCTTTACAGTTACCCAGTTATATGGCCTTGGACAAGTCATATCACCTCTTTGGGTCTGTTTCCTCTGTAGTAAGATGATTGGCTTGGATTGAGAGAACCTCTTTGAATTCTAGATCTCTATAATTTTAGAAAATGTATCATAATTCTTTGTTCCTTAGCATATAAACAATGTTTATGACTTATCTCTCACGTATATAGCTTATCTGTCACACACGTGAGTGTACACTCATGCACACACACATATAAACGTGTATATATGAGTCAGCAAAGCCTGCTGTGAATTTTTCATCCAATAGAGGAAATTTTCTTCTAGAACAATGAATTCCTCTCTCCATTTATACCTTTCAGGGTGATGCCTGCATGTGAATTATACATTTAGATTCGGCATCCATATTAGATTAGAACTGAGAAATGTTTCAAAAGGAAGACTAAAGAAAAATTAATGACTTATTCTGTCTGCTCCAGCCTAATAAAATTTCCTTCCTCCATACTAAACAGTTTTTCTTATCTATGCCAACTGTTTGCCATTTCTTAAACCTCCAACTGCTCAGATGTGTGTGTGCCTTGTCTCCCCACGTAAGAAGAGCTATCACTCATTAAATACCTACTGTTTGCCAGGCACTGTGCTAGGAAATTCTCTAATTCTTTCAGCAATCCTCAAAAATTACAGATGAGGAAACTGAATTTAGGTGTTTAAGTAGGAACTCATGTTCGAACCACAGTCATTGGTGAAGCCTGCATCTGAACCTGGCTCTGTCTCATAAGACTCAGTGCCCTATCTTCTCTATAATATCTTTTAAACAACTACTTGCCATGTCTAATCCCATCAATCTAAACATTTCCTTGGAAGCAGATCTGTTTATTACATTTATTTGAATCCCATCCTTCCAAACATACACACAGAGTTGTGAATATAATAGGTGCAACATAACAACATAACATGAAATGTATGTTGAATAAATGGAAGAGAAAAAAAGGACATACTGGGCCTTCTTCAGTTTTGTTGCCTCATTTCTCTCTTAGGGTTCTTTTTTGGGGGGATCAAAACAGGAAGTGGTAAGGTTGTCACATAAGTACAAGTCATTGAGTGGTGACAAGTACCAATCTGGCTCAAGGCATTAAGGAAGTCAAAACTTAGTTCTCTCTGTTTCTTTCCAAGCATTCACAGACCTAAACATCAGCCACCCCATCCTAGGCAGCCTCTGTAGGTAATAGACTGGTTAGCCTGGTTCTAACCAGGCATGCGAAGAAGGCAATGGCACCCCACTCCAGTACTCTTGTCTGGAAAATCCCATGGACAGAAGAGCCTGGTGGGCTGCAGTCCATGGGGTCGCAAAGAATTGGACAGGACTGAGCGACTTCACTTTCACTTTTCACTTTCTTGCATTGGAGAAGGAAATGGCAACCCACTCCAGTGTTCTTGCCTGGAGAATCCCAGGGATGGGGGAGCCTGGTGGGCTGCCGTCTATGGGGTCGCACAGAATCGAACATGACTGAAGCGACTTAGCAGCAACCAGGCATGGGGATCCCTAGACCTTTTCACATTCTACACCAAAGAGTTTTCTCTGGGTTTACTAAAGTATATTTTGGGAGAAGTTGATCAGCTCTTTGGCTTTGTTACCACTCATATGTATTTCAAGGACTATAAAAGTGAGAGATTAAACAAGCCATTATTTCTGATCATGGAGATAAGAGAGTTCATACTTAAACAGAGTAATAGATTCAGTTTTGAAATCTACTGGGTGCTCTTGAAAAGTAGGTCGTCGTGATCAATCTAGGAAGGTTGCCTTAAACTTAGCACTTGAATTAGTCAAGTTTAAACTGACAATGATAAAAAACAGTCTTCAACTTTTTTCTATATTTTTAGGACCAATCTCATTTTTAATAACGTTTAAAAAAAGGGAAAAAGTCTAGAGGGAAAAACTCCTTTTTTTGCCGTTCCACAAGTGTAGCTGTAGAAAAGTTCTTGTCGGTTGAATAAAAACCACATTTGATAGAGAAAAAAAAGTTTATGGCTGACATACAATAGTGTAATGCACGTATTCTTGGTTAGTCAATGATGCTCTAAATAGTATCTCAGAGACTCAAGTTGTTTTGTCTTTGAAGTGTTACCTCTTTGAGATCTTCAGAGACTCCTCCACTAAGCTGCAGGAGGGAAAGAGAGAGACTGGAAGACTGGACGATTAAGCAAAAAATTTTGTAGATCAGACATAGATATATATCATTTCCCACCCACGTTTTATTGGCCAGAATTCAGTCATATGGTCCTACCTAACTTCAGGGAAGACTGGGAAAGCAGTCCAGAGAGTGCCCAGTAAGAAAAAGAACTAGGGTAGAGTGAACTCACAGCAGTCTGCCATAGTTCTACATGTGTACTTTCCATCCAGCATCATGCTGCTAACAAGGTTCCATGTAAAGGCCAATAAATGGTTGCTCTTGTTGTTAATAATCAGTACATCTGATACAAGCTAATAACCATTATCTGAGACTATATGGAGCAAAGCCAAGTGTTAATTGTGGGCCGTGATAAATAAGACAGGACCTCACTCCCTAAGAATTGTGTTCTAAAATAGAAACTCTTAACCAACTCTCTGTCTCTCTCTCTCTCTCTTTTTTTTTTTTGGTTGTTCCATGCCATGTGGCTTGTGGGATCTTAGTTCTTTGACCAGGGATTGAACCCAGGGCCCCTACTGTGAGACCACTGAGACCTAAACCACTGGACTGACAGGGAAGTCCCTTTTTTTCTTTTATTTTTTCAACCAACTCCAAAATGGAAAATGAATAAATAAATAAGGCAAAGATAAAATAGAAGTGAAATTCTTTTGTAAATAACATACATTTCATTATATGTCTGTTTACCCCAGCTTTAAGTCTCTCAAGACTGAGACCTGATAACGTTCCTTTGTGTCTGTGATCTTTATTCAGTGCCTGGCATATAGTGGGTATTATAGAAGTGATTTTTAAGGAAACAAAATAAAGAACCATGTTGAAGTTGTGCAGAGAAGGAAAAATTACTTATGACTATATAACTTTTTATATATTTATATAACTTTAGGAGATGCAATTCTGTAGTCATTGTGAACAGCTCTCCTTACAGTTGTATAGTACACATCCTGCACAGCTGTAAGAGGCAGACCTGGGCAAAAGAGCAACCAGAAAAATGCATCCAGGGGAGCATGAACATTGAACTGAGTTTTGGCATGTATTAATACAAAGGATTTCTACTTGTGAAAAAAGGCAAACAAAGCCATTTTATGCTGAGAAAAGAGCCCATTCAGAAATGAGAGTCCTCGACAGGGAAGTCATAGACCAGGTAGCTGGGAGTTATAAAGGAGGAGTTACTCTGTTCCTCAGCAATGAGAGGTGTGATTGCCACAGTGAGAAGTGTGAAGCGACTCATTTTAGGAAGGCCATTCTGGCCATCATGTGGAAGGTGGAGGAAAGAAAGGATAAGTAAGAAGACCACATGGGAGGCCACCATCATAATGCAGCTGAGAGATGACAGAACTAACCAGAACCATGACAGTGGAGAGAAAAAAGAGGATTTTGTGACTTACTGGCTGCCCCAGATAAGAGAGAATAGTGAAAAATTACTCTAAGGTGACTTGGTAGACAGTGGGAGCAATTAACTGCAAAAGAGAACTGGAGTTTTTAAAAAGGAGATGATGTGTTCAGTTCAGTATGTGTTGCATTTGAAGTGTATAGCCAGTAGGACTCCTATGTAAATCTTTATAATAAATACCAGGTCCCGAACTCAGAAAAGAGGCAAGATGATTTCTGAACTATCAACCCATCGTCAGTGGCTGGAACCATATAAGCCATGTAGACAATATAGGGCAATAATTCTTCACACAGTTGTATGTACGCATGGAGAGAGAGGTTGGTCTGGTTTACCTATTTTTGTGTAACAGCTACCCCAAACTTAATGGTTTAACACAGTCATTTATTTTGCTCATGATCTTGTGGGCCAAGATTTTGATAAGGACTAGGCTATATAGTTTTGTTCCACATGGTATTAACTTTAATGGTTGGGCCTGGAGGAGCCACTTTCAAGATGGTTCTTCATTTACACATGGTGCCTCAGTGTTCTACACATGAGGTCTTATCCTTTGGGCTGCTCCGTATGACTTGGGTTTCACATATCACAGTAGTCTCAGGATCTCTGGTCACACTTCTTACAAGAGGCAGGAGTAAAGCTACCAGGTCAGTCAAGGGCCATGTCCAGGACTGGCAGTCTCAGTTCTGTTAAACTTTGCAGAACCTAACCACATCCAAGAGGCTGAGAAATAGATTCTACTTCTTGATGGGTAAAATGACACAGTCACATCGTGGAAAGGTATGTGAAATGGGAAATATTGGGGGTTATCTTTGGAAAATACTAAATGCTACCGGAGTGTCCACCAAAGTCACATGAGGAGTTTTTCAAATCATGGCTATTATGCTTCCAAGCTTTAAATAGGTTCTATGAGGAATTCTGATACATATTTCTACCTCGGACCCACTGGTATAGAATAGAAAGAAAAAGTGGCTCAGGGCCAAAATGTAAAAAGGAAAAACAACTCTGAGTAGGGAGTTTCTGCTGATAGGCCAGAAGTGAAAGAAATGAGCTCAAAGCATGATGGGAGCCAAGGGAAGAGATGGTTTCAAGGAGGATGTGGTCAGAAGAACCAGTGCTATAGAGATGTTGAGAATGAGAACTAGGCAGAGGAGTCCAACTATGGCTTTAAAAGCTCTCCAGGAACTTCCTGGTGGTCCAGCGGTTAAGAATCTGCCTTCAGGGCTGCATGAGCTTGATTCCTCGTTCAGGAAGATTCCACGTGCTGCATAGCAACTAAGCCCCTGTGCCACAACTACTGAGCCTTTGTGCCTAAAGAACCCCACAGGCTGCCAGCAAGAGTGGCCTCTGCTTGCCACAACTCGAGAAAGCTCATGTGCAAAAACGAAGACCCAGTGCAGCCAGTTTAAATAAATAAATAAGTACAATACTTTTAAGGAAGAAAGGTCTCTCCACATCTCTGTTTCAGTTGGGGTTGGAATCCAGAATCAAGCTTAAAAACTGAGTTTTCAACCATAATAGGTTCCATTTTGAGAAAGGCTGGTGACAGACTTCACAGGTAAATTGTGAACTTCAGAAAAATGGAGATGTTTCCCTTCTACTCCTCCCTTTTATCTTTGTAACTAAGTTCTTTGGCAGTTACTTTGGTACTTTTCTTTGTTTGGGATATGAAGTCAAAATCAGTGACTCTTGCTGTACAACAGACGTCCCAAAGTCAATGACTTCTAATGAAGGGTCTGCACGCTACAGTCTGTGAGCCGGACACTTGTCTTTGTAACTATAACTTTATCTGGACATGGCTGTGCCTGTTAATGTACATGTTCTCTGCGTTATATGTTTGTCTGTTTTTGACACTACAGTAAACCGAGGGCTTTTCTGGTGACTCAGTGGTAAAGAATCCGCCTGCCAGTGCAGGAGACGTGGGTTTCATCCCTGGGTTGGGAAGGTCTCCTGGAGAAGGAAATGGCTACCCACTGCAGTATTCTTGCCTGGGAAATCCCATGGACAGAGGAGCCTGGCGGGCTACGGTCCATGGGATCACAAAAGAGTCAGACACGAGTCAGTAAAACAAAAGCAACAACAAACGGAGACAGTTACCATAGAGCACAGGCCTCATGAACCTGTAGCACTCACTATCTAGCCCTTTTTCAAAAAAAGGTTTGCTGGAGTCTGCTTAAAAAATAAGTATATTCGATTGCTCATGAGTCAGCTGGATAGTCTTCTGGTCTCAGCTCTGCTCATTCATGATCAGCTGTGGGCCCCGATGCTCAAGTTAGGTTCGGTCATATGTCCTAGTTGACTGGTTGTTGGCTAGTCTGCCTTTAGCTCGAGTAACTTGGATCGTCTCCCTGTGACTTTTCATTCTCTCTCAGGATGGTGTAGGCTTGTCCTTACGGTGTTAGGAAGATTCCAGTAGAACACGTGGAAACACTTAAGAAGTCTTGAGATTGAGGCTCCAAAGTGGTACACCATCACTTCTATCACATCCCCCCATTCCACTACATGGGATATTGACCCAGATTCCAGAGGTGATGAGAGGGCCTGCTAAGTTATATTCCAAAGATGTCAGCACGGGAAGGCATGAAGTATCAGGGCCATCTTTGCAATCCATCTACCACATGGAGCGTAGAAAGAACATCAGGCTGAATTGGAGAGAACTGAGGTCACATCCTGAATTGGCTGTAAACTCACTCTGTGACCTTACACAAGTCACTCAAGTCTCTCTGGGCCCTAGGCTGCTTAGCTCTAAATTCTACATTCACATTAAAAAATACCATATTCTGTTCTTGTTTGCATCCAACAAATGTTTATTTTCTTGAAATACTTTTTAAGGAGACTTGAAAATACTCTCTGTTTTCTAATGTGGTATTACTTGGGGCCAGCATAAGGGAAAAACATCTGCTTTTATTTCATTCTTTTGACAGGGATTCTAAATATTTGTAATTTGCATGAAAAAATTACAACAGTCATACTGGGTTTCTTTCAAATATGAAAAAAGAAAAAAGGTTTTGCAAATGAAAATGATAGAATCCACCTTAGGAAGAGAATAATCTAAAGATGACACTTGCTGAGAATGACTCAAAAAAGTCCCCAAGTCCTTATCTTTACCAGGAAGTCCTGGTAGATAGGTAATATAAGACAGATTTAGGTTGATAAACTCTCTGGAAAATTTTGTAAGGTGAGTTATGATGACTGGGTGTGTTTTATGCTTGTCAATCCCTTTCCAAATGAAACTAGTAAGAGTGATGCAAACCTGGGTGCTCCCATATCAGTCACTGGGAAGATCTCAAGCAGTATCTTTCCTACCCAGCCCCCAACAGGGCTCCCTAGGCATCTACCTTCAGCAAGGCCAAGGCAAAACAGAGTTTACACAGCTGCACCTGGGTTTCATGTAGATCTTCCTTCTTTGTAATCTGGTTCTCAGTGCTACTTTGGGATACCTCTGAAGATGGGGCGGGGAAGGCAATGNATCACAGTAGTCTCAGGATCTCTGGTCACACTTCTTACAAGAGGCAGGAGTAAAGCTACCAGGTCAGTCAAGGGCCATGTCCAGGACTGGCAGTCTCAGTTCTGTTAAACTTTGCAGAACCTAACCACATCCAAGAGGCTGAGAAATAGATTCTACTTCTTGATGGGTAAAATGACACAGTCACATCGTGGAAAGGCATGTGAAATGGGAAATATTGGGGGTTATCTTTGGAAAATACTAAATGCTACCGGAGTGTCCACCAAAGTCACATGAGGAGCTTTTTCAAATCATGGCTATTATGCTTCCAAGCTTTAAATAGGTTCTATGAGGAATTCTGATACATATTTCTACCTCAGACCCACTGGTATAGAATAGAAAGAAAAAGTGGCTCAGGGCCAAAATGTAAAAAGGAAAAACAACTCTGAGTAGGGAGTTTCTGCTGATAGGCCAGAAGTGAAAGAAATGAGCTCAAAGCATGATGGGAGCCAAGGGAAGAGATGGTTTCAAGGAGGATGTGGTCAGAAGAACCAGTGCTATAGAGATGTTGAGAATGAGAACTAGGCAGAGGAGTCCAACTATGGCTTTAAAAGCTCTCCAGGAACTTCCTGGTGGTCCAGCGGTTAAGAATCTGCCTTCAGGGCTGCATGAGCTTGATTCCTCGTTCAGGAAGATTCCACGTGCTGCATAGCAACTAAGCCCCTGTGCCACAACTACTGAGCCTTTGTGCCTAAAGAACCCCACAGGCTGCCAGCAAGAGTGGCCTCTGCTTGCCACAACTCGAGAAAGCTCATGTGCAAAAACGAAGACCCAGTGCAGCCAGTTTAAATAAATAAATAAGTACAATACTTTTAAGGAAGAAAGGTCTCTCCACATCTCTGTTTCAGTTGGGGTTGGAATCCAGAATCAAGCTTAAAAACTGAGTTTTCAACCATAATAGGTTCCATTTTGAGAAAGGCTGGTGACAGACTTCACAGGTAAATTGTGAACTTCAGAAAAATGGAGATGTTTCCCTTCTACTCCTCCCTTTTATCTTTGTAACTAAGTTCTTTGGCAGTTACTTTGGTACTTTTCTTTGTTTGGGATAGGAAGTCAAAATCAGTGACTCTTGCTGTACAACAGACGTCCCAAAGTCAATGACTTCTAATGAAGGGTCTGCACGCTACAGTCTGTGAGCCGGACACTTGTCTTTGTAAATATAACTTTATCTGGACATGGCTGTGCCTGTTAATGTACATGTTCTCTGCGTTATATGTTTGTCTGTTTTTGACACTACAGTAAACCGAGGGCTTTTCTGGTGACTCAGTGGTAAAGAATCCGCCTGCCAGTGCAGGAGACGTGGGTTTCATCCCTGGGTTGGGAAGGTCTCCTGGAGAAGGAAATGGCTACCCACTGCAGTATTCTTGCCTGGGAAATCCCATGGACAGAGGAGCCTGGCGGGCTACGGTCCATGGGATCACAAAAGAGTCAGACACGAGTCAGTAAAACAAAAGCAACAACAAACGGAGACAGTTACCATAGAGCACAGGCCTCATGAACCTGTAGCACTCACTATCTAGCCCTTTTTCAAAAAAAGGTTTGCTGGAGTCTGCTTAAAAAATAAGTATATTTGATTGCTCATGAGTCAGCTGGATAGTCTTCTGGTCTCAGCTCTGCTCATTCATGATCAGCTGTGGGCCCCGATGCTCAAGTTAGGTTCGGTCATATGTCCTAGTTGACTGGTTGTTGGCTAGTCTGCCTTTAGCTCGAGTAACTTGGATCGTCTCCCTGTGACTTTTCATTCTCTCTCAGGATGGTGTAGGCTTGTCCTTACGGTGTTAGGAAGATTCCAGTAGAACACGTGGAAACACTTAAGAAGTCTTGAGATTGAGGCTCCAAAGTGGTACACCATCACTTCTATCACATCCCCCCATTCCACTACATGGGATATTGACCCAGATTCCAGAGGTGATGAGAGGGCCTGCTAAGTTATATTCCAAAGATGTCAGCACGGGAAGGCATGAAGTATCAGGGCCATCTTTGCAATCCATCTACCACATGGAGCGTAGAAAGAACATCAGGCTGAATTGGAGAGAACTGAGGTCACATCCTGAATTGGCTGTAAACTCACTCTGTGACCTTACACAAGTCACTCAAGTCTCTCTGGGCCCTAGGCTGCTTAGCTCTAAATTCTACATTCACATTAAAAAATACCATATTCTGTTCTTGTTTGCATCCAACAAATGTTTATTTTCTTGAAATACTTTTTAAGGAGACTTGAAAATACTCTCTGTTTTCTAATGTGGTATTACTTGGGGCCAGCATAAGGGAAAAACATCTGCTTTTATTTCATTCTTTTGACAGGGATTCTAAATATTTGTAATTTGCATGAAAAAATTACAACAGTCATACTGGGTTTCTTTCAAATATGAAAAAAGAAAAAAGGTTTTGCAAATGAAAATGATAGAATCCACCTTAGGAAGAGAATAATCTAAAGATGACACTTGCTGAGAATGACTCAAAAAAGTCCCCAAGTCCTTATCTTTACCAGGAAGTCCTGGTAGATAGGTAATATAAGACAGATTTAGGTTGATAAACTCTCTGGAAAATTTTGTAAGGTGAGTTATGATGACTGGGTGTGTTTTATGCTTGTCAATCCCTTTCCAAATGAAACTAGTAAGAGTGATGCAAACCTGGGTGCTCCCATATCAGTCACTGGGAAGATCTCAAGCAGTATCTTTCCTACCCAGCCCCCAACAGGGCTCCCTAGGCATCTACCTTCAGCAAGGCCAAGGCAAAACAGAGTTTACACAGCTGCACCTGGGTTTCATGTAGATCTTCCTTCTTTGTAATCTGGTTCTCAGTGCTACTTTGGGATACCTCTGAAGATGGGGCGGGGAAGGCAATGACACCCCACCCAAGTACTCTTGCCTGGAAAATCCAATGGACGGAGTAGCCTGGTGGGCTGCAGTCCATGGGGTTGCTAACAGTCGGACAGACTGAGAGACTTCACTTTCACTTTTCTCTTTCATGCATTGGAGAAGGAAATGGCAACCCACTCCAGTGTTCTTGCCTGGAGAATCCCAGGGACGGGGAAGCCTGGTGGGCTGCCGTCTATGGGGTCGCACAGAGTCGGACACGACTGAAGTGACTTAGCAGCAGCAGCTGAAGATGGGGAGCCTATTTAGCAGGCTGAGTAGTGTTCAGAGTGCTTGTAAGTCAGGGTTCAAACCCCCCGCCCCTACCTCACCATGCATGGACACACACATACACACACACACAGAGAAACCTCAGATTCAATTAATGTATCCAGAATTTTGAAATGTAAAAATCTAGAAAGAATTTATTTTAGCATGTGTAACCTTTGAGACATTTCAAGAAATAACATTCATTCTATATCACATGGGAAGAAGGGGCACAAAATGGGTACTTTTTCCAGTTTAGGGTTTTTTAGAGTTCTTGCCTTTGTAATGATCTCTCCTCTGAAATGATACTATGCTTACCATGTTTTCCACAGACTTTGGCATTTAATTGTATATTGTCACGTGTATGTGTGTGACCTAGTGGCTGAGCATATGGATTATTAACTCTGACACCCACGAGCTCTGTGACTTTGGGCAAAGTATTTGTGGCAAATAGTCTCCAACCGTGGCTGTGATCAACTCCTTCCCTCCCTGCTGCTCCTCCGAAGTGAAGTGAAATTTGCTCCATAGTGTCCGACTCTTTGTGACCCCATGGACTATACAGTCCTTGGAATTCTCCAGGCCAGAATACTGGAGTGGGTAGCCTTTCCCTTACCCAGGGGATCTTCCCAATTCAGGGATCGAACCCAAGTCTCCCACATTGTAGGCAGATTCTTTACCAACTGAACCACAAGGGAAGCCCANGTGACCCCATGGACTATACAGTCCTTGGAATTCTCCAGGCCAGAATACTGGAGTGGGTAGCCTTTCCCTTACCCAGGGGATCTTCCCAATTCAGGGATCGAACCCAAGTCTCCCACATTGTAGGCAGATTCTTTACCAACTGAACCACAAGGGAAGCCCACCATTGAGAGGTGAAATGTGTTTCCTCTTCTCTTAAACCTTACTGGGCCTGTAACTGCTTTGACCATTGGATCACAGCAGAAATAATATTATGAGACTTCTGAGGCCAGGCCTTAAGCAAACTGGAAGGTTCCATTTTTTTTTCCTCTTGCACCGCTCCTTCTTGGAGTCCAGCAGCCATCCTAAGAAAGGCAATGGAAGAACATGGATGTGCTCTGATGGGCAGTCCTGGTTGTGCTCCTAGCTGACATTTAGCACCAATTGCCAGCCATGTGAGCAAGCTATCTTGGATGTTCTAGGAAAATGGAGTCTTCAGATAAATGCACATCGTCATGGGCATACGACATCACTTGGAGAAGAACTGACCAGCTGAGCCCAGCCAACTCAGAATCATGAGATATAATAAAATGGTTATAACTTCAAGCCACCAAGTTTTGGGGTCTTTATTATATAGCAATAGATGGTTTCTTTCCCTGTAAAATGGGGTCAATAATGGTACCTATGTCATAGGATTGTTTTGAGGATTAAACAAGATGAAATATATGGTACAGTACTTAATGATGTTATGCTATATATGTATGTTATGTTATACTGATTACATTATTTTATATTTTATTTATTAAAATTTTTGGCTATGCCATGCAGCTTGTGGGATCTTAGTTCCCTGACCAGAGATCAAACCCAAGCCATGGCAGTGAAAGCAAAGAGTCTTAACCACTGGACTACCAGGGAATTCCCTGTTTTTAAATATGCAAGAAGAGGCTCTGTCATTGATGAAAAGATTTCAAGAACCAGAGAGCAGGAGGTGGTGGGGCAGGAGTGAAAATGAAGATATAGACAATAAGTGGTACTAATATTTATTGGTAACCTCCTATGTGCCAGGCCCGACACTAGGTTTTTACACATATGATCACACATGCTCATCACATAAACCTTGTTAGGCACATGTTTTTAGTCTTTATACCATTGAGTGGAAGTTCAGAAAGGTTAAATAATTTAACCGAGGTCCCACAGCCAAGAATGAGCAGAACAGAGTGCAAGTGAACTTCAAAGTGCACTGACTGCAAAATCTTTACTTATTTTTTTAAATCTTCCACCACATTTTGGATAGAGGAGCTTCCTGAGGTCTTTCAAAATGTAATTACTGTTTTCAATGAGAAATTAAACATTCAGTCACACTCTATTCAACCCGACCAATATTCTGCCTCTGGTAGGAATACTGATGAAAATTTAAGAATATCCCCTGAAGTCCTTCACTTCCAATAATTAATTATTAGAAACCTAGTACCAAGAAATCTAGATTACTCTTTCATGATACTAGTTATTTTTAGCTTATGTCACATCTCTGATAAACAAGTTCCATGCCTGTGAAGCTGTAATTCCTTTTATTTTTTTTTCTAAAGTATCACTTTTAACCCTCCAGGAAAGGCTGCCCCATTATGTCTGTATACATTGCTGCTCAATTTTTAAATGAGAAGTTAACTTGTCTTTTCTCATGGACACAGTTTGCTTGGTAAGGTCAGCAAAATGCTAAGAAAACCTGTATGATACCCCTCAAGCTGGGCCTCTGAGATCCCAGCTGAAAGCTCACCACAGATCTGTGTCCAATAATAAAATTCTCCTTGAATCTGGGAGCACTCAGCTCATTCCTGCTTTTTCAATCCTTTAAGTGCCTCCTTCCCATGCTCCTTCTTTTCCTTCTTTCCCCAGCCTCTCGCAAAATCTTGTTCCAAAATGTCAGTCAACCATCAGCTAATGGGATCAGAAGTTGCCTCACAGTCACAAAATCTCCTGGTTCCCGGCCCAAGGGCCCCCAGTTGCATCCAGTGTCCCAAGATGACCTCCCAGCCCCCATGACGTAAGGAAACATTTCAGAGCAGCTTTACAAACGGAGAAACTCATTCTTTATTTTTTTCAAGGGACCGAGAAAAGAAAATGTTATGAATAAGAAAATCGTTGGTGGGTCACTGGCCAGGACTCTGAGATCTGAACAGTGAACAATTAATTTGAGGATAATATAAACAGGTTTCATTGTACAGACTTTAGGAATATGATAGGAAATCTTTATTTTTTTCAAGGGACCGAGAAAAGAAAATGTTATGAATAAGGAAATCGTTGGTGGGTCACTGGCCAGGACTCTGAGATCTGAACAGTGAACAATTAATTTGAGGATAATATAAACAGGTTTCATTGTACAGACTTTAGGAATATGATAGGAATAGTCTGTTGCTTTGAATTCTAGAATGTTCCTCCCCTACTGCACCCCTGCCCCCACGCCAGGCCGTCTTACTATGAGTCGTTATTCTCCCTCCGCCGGGTTGTTTTCTCCATCTCAATCCTCTGGTTGAGCACAAATGAACTCACTCTGTGATTGGCTTCATGTGGTTGCCTTGCCGTTTATTCTGGTTTCCTATTGTGTTGCCGACACACATTTTTAAGAGTTCCATTATATTAGGGTTTTTTTTTTTTTCTATTCTTTTCAGAGAGAAAAAAAAAGACTTTTCAAAGGAATATTAAAAAGAATTTTTTTTGTTGTTTAGAGAAATAAGGTTACTTCTAGTTCTTTGTCCTCTTTCACAATCACAGCCATGTAATCCATAAGGAATCCATTAACGTGCAAGATGCATTGAAGCTGCTGGATGGGTGTGTGTGTGTGTGTGTGTGTGTGTGTGTGTGCACACGCATGCACTGTTTTTTTCTTTTTCTCTCAAAATCTTGCCGCTGCCAACCACTGATTTAGGAATGTTTAGGGGTATATGCCAACTCAATAATCAAAATCATTTTGGTACTGGGAACCCAACCTTAGTCTCTGTAGACCAGTGGAATTTATTGCTTGCTCCAGTTTATTAAGTAATAGTACCAACAATGTTTTGAATAAAGAAGAGTCTGATAAGATGTGATAGAATGTCAGGATAATTCATTCTGATCATAAAACAATGCTTGTTTTGAATTTGAAATACAAAAAAGCACGAATAGCCTGATAGTCCTCAGCTTCCTTCCCCTGACCTGATACAGGAATACGATTCCTAGCTCACTTCACAAAAGAGGCTCAGGACAGACTGCTGGTTTTCTGCTACATCCACACCCCTGCATTCATTCCCCAAATATATATCTAGTACCGACTGTGGGCCAAGCACTGGCCTAGGCATTGGGACCGCAGAGGTGAAGAGGATGATACAACTCCTGCCACATGGCACTTTCTGAAGGAAGATATCTTGGCTGCAAAGATTTCTGACCGTTGAGACATTTGAGACACAGGCTAAACAGAGTAATTAATAGTGAAGCTTGTGGGCTGAGGTCAGGTCCAGGCTATACCACGCTAAGCTGTTTTATCTTCAACAATTGACATGGCCTCACTAAGCTTCAGATTCCTAAAGCAGTGGTACTTACCTCATAGAGTTGTTTTGAGAGTTAAGTGAAAAAGTACAGCTTTTACCATAACGCCTGGTTAATAGCCATGAGTAGTGGTGTAGTAGCGGGGCTTCCCAGGTGGCACTAGTGGTAAAGAATCCACCTGCCAGTGCAGGAGACACAAGAGACTTGGGTTTGATCCCTGGGTCCGGAAGATCCCCTGGAGTAGGAAATGGTAACCCATTCCAGTATGCTTCCCTGGAAAATTCCATGGACAGAAGAAGCCTGGCGGGCTACAGTCCATGGGACTTCAGAGAGTCAGACTCAACTCAGCACCACCGTAGTACCAGATATTAGTAGTAGCAACCACAGAAGTAGTAGGTGGGTCATGTTGTCCCTCAGCAGAGAAGGCCATGGCAAGTTCATGGACTCAGCCATCACCAGGAGGTCACAGAATCATCCCACCCTGGGAGTCTCTTAAATTTGAGGGGGAAAAAAAAATAGGCTTGCCCCATGCTCAGAAGCACAACCTCTGCCTTCTAAAGCTGTCGTGGCTCCTACTGCTCATGGGAGAAAATGCAGCTCCTTCCACTCCGTGTTTGCCAGCTGGCTGTGGCCAGGATACCTCACACTGAGCCCTGACTTCCCTGACCCCAGAAAATGTGAGCTCTCCTGATCACAGCAACTGTGGGAGCCTGCCATTCAGTGATGTAGACTCTTCTCACCCACTCTCCCCCTTCAGAGCCTCATCCTGCTCCATGTTGAGCCCAGAATAGCAGATCTGGAACTTCTAGGGTTGCTGGGGCCTCAGAGCTTATAGAAACCCATCTTCCTGATGGATCTTGGGTTGTTTCTCCCCCTTCACCTATCTCAAAAGAGCACCAAACAGTTTCCGTATGGCTGCCACGTGCCCTCATGTTTTGGTCGAGACAACATGACTGCCATACCTAACCAGACCTCATCCAGAATGATCACGAGGTTCTCCTGGACACAGCAGGGGCTGCTCTGCCCAAGCTGTGATGTGAGCAGAAAGNGCACCAAACAGTTTCCGTATGGCTGCCACGTGCCCTCATGTTTTGGTCGAGACAACATGACTGCCATACCTAACCAGACCTCATCCAGAATGATCACGAGGTTCTCCTGGACACAGCAGGGGATGCTCTGCCCAAGCTGTGATGTAAGCAGAAAGCACGCCACCTGGTCCCTCTGCACCCATGCCTCTCCAGAGGCTGCATCTTCTACCCAGCAGGAAAAAGAAGTTCACTTGGTTTCCATTATAGGGATCTAGGTACAAAAATAACCCATCATAGCTAACTGGCCCACTCCTTTCCCTGTGAAGTGGACAGGCACAGTAAATCCCCCCACCCTACCCAGCTCATCTACCCCTAAGGGACCTTACCATAGCTAGCCATGTAGGAGGAGAGAAAATTTAAATGAAATCAATATGAGTTTCCTCTTAACGATAATCAGGCTTCCCTGGTGGCTCAGAGGTTAAAGTGTCTGCCTCCAGTGCGGGAGACCTGGGTTCGATCCCTGGGTCGGGAAGATCCCCTGGAGAAGGAAATGGCAACCCACTCCAGTATTCTTGCCTGGAGAATCCCATGGACAGAGGAGCCTGGTAGGCTACAGTCCATGGGGTCGCAAAGAGTCGGACACGACTGAGCAACTTCACCTTCACCTTAACTATAATCAGTTCAGTTCAGTCGCTCAGTCATGTCCGACTCTGCGACCCCCTGGACTGTAGCACACCAGGCTTCCCTGACCATCACCAACTCCCAGAGCCTACTCACACTCATGTCCATAGCATCGGTGATGCCATCCAACCATCTCAACCTCTGTTATCCCCTCCTCCTCCTAACAATAATAGTTCCATCCATTCAACACTTACAGAGTGCCCAATCACCTACTTGGTGCCAGAGAGACAAAGCCCAGCCACCCCCTCGGTAATTTGGCAAAAGGCTGGCTGACAGGGTCTGTGTCCACTGGAGGGAAGAACAGCTTTGTGCAGCGGCTGAGCTCTAGAAGCATTGCTTTCCAACCAGAGTGCTTCTTTAACCAGGAATACCCCCATATTACCTGCTACGCCAGATCAGTACAGAGTGGGACCCTTCCCCCAGAACAGTCTCCAGGGTGCACTCAACCTTGGTTGGTCAAGCACATATTCTCCCTGTTAAACGGTGTAGGCCCAGGGTACATCCTCATCTGTGTGTGCATATTCACTCCCCTCAGTCATGTCTGACTCTTTGCAGCCCCATGGACTGTAGCTTGCCAGGCTCCTCCCATGGACACATGGGTTTCTAAAAGCAAGAATACTGGAGTGGGTTGCCATGCCCTCCTCCAGGGGATCTCCCCAACCCAGGGATCGAACCCTAAGTCTCTTGTGTCTCCTGCACTGGCAGGTGAATTCTTTACCACTAGCGCCACCTAGGAAGCCCCGCTACTACACCACTCCTCATGGCTATTAACCAAGCATTATGGTAAAAGCTGTACATGGACTTTTTCACTTAACCCACATCTCCTGCACTACAGGCACATTCTTTATCAGTGAGCCACTGTGGAAGCCCAGGTACTGACATATTCTCTAGACTCTCTGTGTGGAGGCTTCCCCAGGAAACCATGCTTTACTTTCTGCTGCATGTCACCGGTCAAATGTCTGTGCCACCTTGGTGTTACAGCACGGAGGTGTGAAGAACACACAAGGAGCTCACAGCCTCATGAAACAGAAGTCAAAGACAAAACAGACACCAATACACTTTGCGGTGCTGGAGAAGACTCTTGAGAGTCCCTTGGACAGCAAGTCGATCCTAAAGGAAATGAATCCTGAATATTCATTGGAAGGACTGATGTTGAAGCTGAAGTTCCAATACTTTGGCCACCTGATGCAAAGAGCTGACTCATTAGAAAAAACCCTGATGCTAGGAAAGATTGAGGGCAGGAGGAGAAGNATGAATCCTGAATATTCATTGGAAGGACTGATGTTGAAGCTGAAGTTCCAATACTTTGGCCACCTGATGCAAAGAGCTGACTCATTAGAAAAAACCCTGATGCTAGGAAAGATTGAGGGCAGGAGGAGAAGGGGGCATCAGAAGATGAGATGGTTGGATGGCATCACCAACACAATGGACATGAGTTTGAGCAATCTCCAGGAGATAGTGAAGAGCATGGAAGCCTGATGTTCTGCAGTCTGTGAGGTCGCAAAGAGTCAGGCATGACTTAGTGACTGAACAACAAACACGTATAGACATATAAGAAGGGATTTTGACAGGCCATAATTGCACCCCCCACTTCAGGCAGCAGATTTTAGTCTTACTGAAAACTCACCTCCTGCCTGATTAACAAAGTCCTGGTGGGCCACATATAAAGGGGTATCCTCATTTTCACCCTGCAGGGAAAAAAGAATCCCTGCATAGATGACTTTCACTAGGAACAAACTCCAAGCAGGAGATTTTTTTGGAAAACGAACTAATTTTTGTAATGAATGAACTGCACAGTAACTCTTTACTTACCTTGACTCATTTTAAAAAATGAACAATAAGTACGTTTTTGCTACACACACAAGTGATGTTTCAACATAAGCAAACACCCCAGGTGGATGGAACCGTAACTGTCAGGCCTTTGAAGTGAGATGGTGAATACTCAGGCCAGGGCTGTATTCAGGTGAGGCCTTAAACACATGTGCAAGGCTGAGGGGCAGGGTGGCACTGAAACTGGCCTTTATTCCTCTTTCGGTCTGTTTGTGTAGGTTCAAGCACCCGGAGGAGAAGACCCCATACTTTTCTTCCTCACACAGACACTATATGCCTACAAAGCCTAGAGGAAACCACTTTTCCTAATTAATCTGCCTGGAAAGATCCCTTTTATACTAGGTGTTATCATTGTGTTCTAGTAGATCCCTCAACTCAAAGCCCTTCAGGACTTGATAGTTCTGAGGGCAAGTGGGATGCAGGGCACTCAACTACTAGTAGTTCATAGAATTCCCCCCCTACACACTTGGAAACAGCAACTTTATAAAGCCCTTGGACTTGCTTCAGACTCTGATTTTCTCCCAGGGGGTAACTAAGGAGCTTTTGAGAATAACTGATGCTCTACATTAAAGTTGAGTATTTTTTTTAAACTAAATCTTGTTATTTTGCAATAATTGTAGATTCACATGCAGTTGTAAGAAATACAGAGAAATACTATGTCTCTCTGTAGAGAGAGGTTTAATTTTTTAAACCAACATCTACTGAGCATTTTTTCTGTGCCTCAGGAAAATAAAAATGTTTCAGACAAGGGCCTTCCCTGGTGGTCGAGTGGCTAAGACTCTGCACTCCCAATGCAGGGAGTTTGAGTTTGAGCCCTGGTCAAGAAACTGGATCTAGCCTGCCACAACTAATACCAGGTGCAGTCAAAATAAATAAAATAGATATTTAAAAACAAGCCTCAATTATTAAAAAGAAATCTTCCCTTCAGCACCCCAGAGTCTTGTGATGAAAACACACACAGCAGATCTCTCTGAAGTTCATCATGCAAATTGCCAATAGGCAAGCGAGCAGCTTGGGGGAAGAGTTCTGTGCAGTGTCTTGGGGTCTGAGTAGAAGTGGGTGTTAGAAGGGGCAATCTGTGAAAACAGCATGGGCAAAGGCTCAGAAGTGTGAAACAGTATGGTGTGTGCTGGGAGCCGTTCAAGTAATTCAGCATGGATGGGAACAAAAAATTCAAGGGAGTTCAGAGGCATCTGGGGAGCAAGAAGGGAATGTTGTGTGATGCTGGCCTCCCACATTCTGTGCTGGAGGAATGAAAAACAGATGGGAAATGTGTTCCCAGACATGGCCTGAGCATGGTTCTTGGAGAAACAGAAGAGAATCCTGCTTCAGTTTGAGGGGTCCAGTGAGCCCTCACTTCTGATCCTTGGTCGATGGCCCACTTTCTTCCATGACCTTCACCCAAGGCCAAGGGCAGGAAGTCTAGCTCACATCCTTCTCTTCTGCACAAGGGTAGCAGCTGGAATGAAACAGAGTCCCCCCTCTACCAATCTGGGCTGCCACAAGGGACATGGCTAAGCCCAGCTGTCCCCAGCTCCTATCTGGCACAGAGATCATCCAGAAGTGTGCCTGCCCTCCTCCAGGGCCAGTGAAAGACACAGACAGTAGTCAGTGGTGCTGCTAGCAAGCTCAGCAGAGGGTGACCAAAGCGGAACTATAAGGCAGACCACCTGAGCTGGGATCAAACGGAAATCCCAGCTGTTCTTCAAAGAAATACACAACCTCAGGAAGCTGAGAAGAGACAAATTAACTAAGAAGACCCCAGGCCTGATGAACTGAGAAACAGCAGACCTGGGGTATTCTAGCCCCAGGTGTCTGCAGGAGGTTAC
>SJYX01018196.1:155580-178928 GCA_006410675.1 Oreotragus oreotragus | reverse complement strand
GAAGAGTTGACTCATTGGAAAAGACTCTGATAATGGGAGGGATTGGGGGCAGGAGGAGAAGGGGACGACAGAGGATGAGATGGATGGATGGCATCGCGGACTCGATGGACGTGAGTCTGAGTGAACTCCGGGAGATGGTGATGAACAGGGAGGCCTGGCGTGCTGCGATTCATGGGGTCGCAAAGAGTCGGACACGACTGAGCAACTGAACTGAACTGGCTGGGTTTTGGGTGAAATACTATTTTAATTTGGAATGATGAGAATTCAGCGCTGGTTGGTGATTTCTAAATCACGCCATACTCTCTACCAAGGCTGAAGTACTTCTTCTTTTAAAAAAAATAATTTTATGTATTTATTTTTGGCTGTTTGGGGTCTTTGTTGCTGCACAGGCTTTTGTCGAGCTGCAGTGAGCTGGGACTACTCTCTAGTTGCGGTGCCTGGGCGTCGCGCTGTGGGGCTTCTCTTGCAGAGCACAGGCTCTAGGGCACGTTGGCTTCAGTATTTGCAGCTCTCGGGCTCAACAGCACAAGCTCAATAGATGTGGCACATGGGTTTAGCTGCTCCTTCGCGTGTGGGATCCTCCCAGATCAGGGGTTGAACCTGTGTCTCCTGCCTTGGCAGGCAGATTCTTTACTACTGAGCCACCAGTGGGAAAAGGCAATGGCACCCCACTCCAGTACTCTTGCCTGGAAAATCTCATGGACAGAGAAGCCTGGTGGGCTGCAGTCCATGTGGTCGCTAAGAGTCGGACACGACTGAGCGACTTCACTTTCACTTTTCACTTTCATGCATTGGAGAAGGAAACGGCAACCCACTCCAGTGTTCTTGCCTGGAGAATCCCAGGGATGGGGGAGCCTGGTGGAGCGTCTATGGGGTCGCACAGAGTCGGACACGACTGATACAACTCAGCAGCAGCAGCAGCGCAGCCACAAGGAAAGTCCTAACATGTTTCTTACTGAGGAAGAGATGAGCTCCTTTTTCACTTCTTCTCAGGTCCAAAGACATGACCACCCTGGTACACCTTGTCATTGAAAGCAAAGGAGGGAGAAAGACGGTGTGGGAATAAGAAGAAAGCAGTATCTTTTATGAGCAAGACTTAGAATTTGGTGACTTGAGTCACAGGTGGCCTTATCTTTATGTATGTCTTTAAAAGTAAAAAAAGAAATTTTCTTAGTAAGTGAATCTCAGGGACTTGTTACAACAATGGTTTATTTCTTCCTCATGCTATCTGGAGGCTGAGCTAGGCTATGACTTTCACCAGGCCCTGTGGGTAAGAAAGACTCAGTCCTCCTCCTGTGTGTCTCCTATTTACTCTCACGCCACAACCACACTCACAACACTTCTGACACCAGATGTGGGGATGAGGGTGTTCCCGCACCAAACAAGTCTATGACACCAGCTGGTTGTCCCACAATTCAACTCAGTTCTGACACTATCTCCCTCGAAATAGTGTCAGATCCTATAACTTAAGGCCTCAATCCCACAAGACAAACCCTCTCCTCACCCTTTCCAATGCTAGTTAGAAGTCTAGGTTGTCATCTGTGCCACTGACCAATCATCCATAGATCAAGTGTTTCTACCACTCCCTCCACGTGCTTGATTAATTTGTTAGAGCAACTTATAGAACTCAGGAAAGGAGTTCCCTTACTATCTGTTTATTATAAAAGGATATGATAAAGGATACAGGTGAACATCCCAGTGGAAGAGATAAATAGGGCAAAGGTATGGGGAAGGGGTGAGGAGCTTCAGTACCTTCTTTAGGTGCCTCTCTCCCAGCACCTCCATGTGCTTACCAAACCAGAAGCTCTCCAAACCCTGTACTTTTAGGATTTCTGTGGAGGTTTCATCACATAGGCATAACCAATCATTAACTCCATTTCCAGGCCCCTTCCTTCTCTGGAGAATGGGAGAGAGCATGGAAAATTCCAAGCTTCTAATCATTTCTTGATTTTTCTGCTGATCAGCCTCCTACCCACCAGGAGTCACCACATTAGAACAAAAGACATTGCTATCACCCAGGAAATTCCAAGGGATTTAGAAGCTCTGTGCCAGGAACCTGGGTCAGAGACCAGATATTATAACAAAAGATACTCCCACCAGTGCTTTTATCACTAAGAGAATTCCAAGGGTTTTAGGTGCTATGGGCTAGGAACTGGGATCAAATATATATTTCTGTTATCTTACACCCTGGGCTCTGCTCTGTCTTCTGATTTCAGGACCCAGGCTGAAAGAACAGCTTCTGCATAGGTCATGTCTGGGAAAGAGCAGGAGCATTGGCCAGAACTCAGGATGAGTCATAAACCTTGTGCTCCAACATGCTGAATGCCGTGTTTGCCCACATTTCACTGGGCAAATCATGTCACATGACCGAACCAAATCCAGTGAGATGAAGACATAAAATCTCCCCATAGGAGGCACAGTAAATCACCTGACAATGGACAGGGGGTGGGTGGGTAGTGGTTGAAAAGAATAATATATTCTACCATGGTAATACAAGCTAATTATAGATAATCTGGAAAATATACAGCAGAAAGAAGAGAAAATTACCTGCGGTCCCACTGTTAACATTCTGATATATTTCCTTCCATGATATGTGCTTATGTGTTTGCTTGTTTTGAAAATTTTAGGATTACAAAGAGACTCTTGATGAACATGAAAGAGGAGAATGAAAAAGTTGGCTTAAAACTCAACATTCAGAAAACTAAGATCATGGCATCTGGTCTCATCACTTCATGACAAATAGCTGAGGAAGCAATGGAAACAGTGACAGACTTTATTCTTTGGAGCTCCAAAATCACTGAAGATGGTGACTGCAGCCATGAAATTAAAAGACGCTTGCTCCTTGGAAGAAAAGTTATGACCAACCTAGACAGCATATTGAAAAGCAGACATTACTTTGCCAACAAAGCTCTGTCTAGTCAAAGCTGTGGTTTTTCCAGTAGTCATATATGGATGTGAGAGTTGGACTATAAAGAAAGCTGAGCACTGAAGAATTGATGCCTTTGAACTGTGGTATTGGAAAAGTCCTTTGGACTGCAAGAAGATCCAAATAGTCCATCGTAAAGGAAATCAGTCCTGAATATTCATTGAAAGGACTGATGTTAAAGCTGAAACTCCAAAACTTTGGCAACCTGATGCAAAGAACTGACTCATTTGGAAAGATACTGATGCTGGGAAAGATTGAAGGCAGGAGGGGAAGGGTCGGCAGAGGATGAGATGGTTGGATGGCATCACCGACTCAATTGACATGGGTTTGAGTATGCTCTGGGAGTCAGTGATGGACAGGGAAGCCTGGCATGCTGCAGTCCATGGGGTTGCAAAGAGTTGGACACAACTGAGCAACTGAACTGAACTGAACATATACAAATGTATATCAGCTTTATAGCCTTCTGGTTTATATAGAATTATATAGTGAACCCATACAAATAATCATTCTTTTAAATTATCACCTTAATGCCTGCACAATTTTCATATTAGTTTGGACAGACCAGGTTTTGTAGCAATAACAAAAGTCTCAACTTTGTTACCTGGCTTCGGATCACAAAGCTTTATTTCTTATTTAAACCACATGTCCAGTGCAGGTTGGCATGAAAACTGTGCTAATTTTGAGTGCTCTGGAACAGAGGCAAACAGAGCAGCTACCATCTAAATGCATCTGGTTACAGTGTAGGAAGGAAAGGAGAATCTAGTGAAGCATTCATTGGGTGTTAAAGCTTCTGCCCTCAAAGCTTTCACATTTTATTACCTAAAGTAAATCACACTTTGTGATTTTTTTTAATGACCACAATATTTTGCAGATCTTCAAAAGACTGAGTCTGACATGCACCCCAATGTTCCTTGCAGCACTATTTACAGTAGCTAGGACATGGAAGCAACTTAGATGTCCATCGACAGATGAATGGATAAAGAAATTGTGGTACATATACACAATGGAGCATTCAGTTCTGTTCAGTTCAGTTGCTCAGTCGTGTCCAACTCTTTGCGACCCCATGAATTACAGCACGCCAGGCCTCCCTGTCCATCACCAACTCCCAGAGTTCACTCAGACTCATGTCCATCGAGTCAGTGGTGCCATCCAGCCATCTCATCCTCTGCCGTCCCCTTCTCCTCCTGCCCCCAATCCCTCCCAGCATCAGGGTCTTTTCCAATGAGTCAATTCTTTGCATGAGGTGGCCAAAGTACTGGAGTTTCAGCTTTAGCATCATTCCTTCCAAAGAACACCCAGGATTGATCTCCTTTAGGATGGACTGGTTGGATCTCCTTGTAGTCCAAGGGACTCTCAAGAGTTTTCTCCAACACCACAGTTCAAAAACATCAATTCTTCGGCACTCAGCTTTCTTCACAGTCCAACTCAGCTATAAAAAGGAACGTGTTTGACTCAATTCTAAACAGGTGGATGACCCTAGAGCCTGTTATACACAGTGAAGTAAGTCAGAAAGAGAAAAATGAATATTGTACATTAACACACAATGAACCTGTGTGCAGGGCAGCAGAGGAGACACAGACATGGAGAACAGACTTGTGGACACAGGATGGGGAAGGAGAGGGTGGGACTGAGAGACACTAACATTGAAACATGGATATTATCATGTGTAAAATTAGATAGCCAGTGAAAATTTACTGTATGATGCAGGGAGCTCAAATCCAGTGCTCTGTGATAACCTAGAAGGATGGGATGGGATGGGAGGTGGGGAAAGAGGTTCAAGAGGGAGGGGACAATATGTATATCCATGGTTGATTCAGGTTTATATACGACAGAAACCTACACAATATTGTAAAGCAATCATCTTCCAATGAAAAATAAATTCATATTTTAAAAAAAGATTGAGTCTGTTTTTCTACATCTTGACTCTGGGCTTGGCCATATGACTTACTTTAGCTCATAGGACATTAGCAAATATAACTTAAGCAGAGACTTACAAGGTCCTTGTGCATTAAGAATTGATCTCCCTTAGTACTCTGCCTGGAAAATGCCATGGACGGAGGAGCCTGGTAGGCTGCAGTCCATGCGGTCACTAAGAGTCAGACACGACTGAGCTTCTTCACCTTCACTTTTCACTTTCATGCATTGGAGAAGGCAATGGCAACCCATTCCAGTGTTTTTGCCTGGAGAATCCCAGGGACAAGGAAGCCTGGTGGGCTGCCATCCATGGGGTCGCACAGAGTTGGACATGACTGAAGCAACTTAGCAGCAGCAGCAGCAGCAGAGCATTTAGAATAACCCAACATTGAGCTAGAGGATGACAGACCACAACTGTTCTGGCCATCCTGAATATGTAAGTGAAGCCGTTTTCAGCCATCCAGCTCCAGTCAGCCCAGACCAGAAGAAATGCTTAGCCAGTCCACAGATTTTGAGCATGTTTTAAGCTGTTTAATCTTGGGGTGGTTTTTTATGCAGCCAGAGCTGGCTTGTATCTAATTTCATCTGGGAGGGAACCATGGCAACTTTTAAAAAATCTGACAAAGCTAGTGGAGGTGATGGAATTCCAGTTGAACTATTTCAAATCCTAAAAGATGATGCTGTGAAAGTGCTACACTCAATATGCCAGCAAATTTGGAAAACTCAGCAGTGGCCGCAGGACTGGAAAAGGTCAGTTTTCATTCCAGTCCCAAAGAAAGGCAATGCCAAAGAATGCTCAAACTACCATACATTTGCACTTATCTCACATGCTAGTAAAGTAATGCTCAAAATTCTCCAAGCCAGGCTTCAGCAGTATGTGAACCGTGAACTTCCAGATGTTCAAGCTGGTTTTAGAAAAGGCAGAGGAACCAGAGATCAAATTGCCAGCATCCGCTGGATCATGGAAAAAGCAAGAGAGTTCCAGAAAAACATCTATTTCTGCTTAATTGATTATGCCAAAGCCTTTGACTGTGTGGATCACAATAAACTGTAGAAAATTCTGAAAGAGATGGAAATACCAGACTACCTGACCTGCCTCTTGAGAAATCTGTATGCAGGTTAGGAAGCAACAGTTAGAACTGGACATGGAACAACAGACTGGTTCCAAATAGGAAGGAGTATGTCAAGGCTGTATATTGTCATCCTGCTCATTTAACTTCTATGCAGAGTACATCACAAGAAACACTAGGCGGGAGGAAGCACAAGCTGGAATCAAGATTGCCAGGAGAAATACCAATAACCTCAGATATGCAGATGACACCACCCTTATGGCAGAAAGTGAAGAGGAACTCAAAAGCCTCTTGATGAAAGTGAAGGAGGAGAGTGAAAAAGTTGGCTTAAAGCTCAACATTCAGAAAACGAAAATCATGGCATCCGGTCCCATCACTTCATGGGAAATAGATGGGGAAACAGTGTCAGACTTTATTTTTCTGAGCTCCAAAGTCACTGCAGATGGTGACTGCAGCCATGAAAATAAAAGACGCTTATTCCTTGGAAGGAAAATTATGACCAACCTAGACAGCATATTAAAAAGCAGAGACATTACTTTTCCAACAAAGGTCCGCTAGTCAAGGTTATGGTTTTTCTAGTGGTCATGTATGGATGTGAGAGTTGAACTATAAAGAAAGCTGAGTGCAGAAGAATTGATGCTTTTGAACTGTGGTATTGGAGAAGACTCTTGAGAGTCCCTTGGACTGTAAGGAGATCCAACCAGTCCATTCTAAAGGAGATCAGTCCTGGGTGTTCATTGGAAGGATTAATGTTGAAAGTGAAACTCCAATACTTTGGCCACCTGATGCAAAGAGCTGACTCATTTGAAAAGACCCTGATGATGGGAAAGATTGAGGGCAGGAGGAAAAGGGAATGACAGAAGATGAGATGGTTGGATGGCATCACCGACTCAATGGACATGGATTTGGGTGTACTCTGGGAGTTGGTGATGGACAAGGAGGCCTGGCACGCTGTGGTTCATGGGGTCGCAAAGAGTCAGACACAACTGAGTGACTGAAATGAATTGAATTGAGTTGAAAATGACTACTTCAATATTAAATCTTGATGTGCCATCATTTATTTAACCATTTTCTTGCTCTTAGAACCACATTGTTACCTAATTCATTACATCACATTTATTACAGCTAAAACACTACCATGAATATCTTTGTGCATAAATATGTATCCACATTTCTGATTATTTAATTACAATCAATTGGTGGAAAAAGAATTACTGGGTCAAAATTTAAGACTCTTAATAAGTACTTTTTTTTTTTTTCTTTTTAGCTATGCAGCATGCAGGATCTTAGTTCCTCAATCAGGGATCAAACCTGTGCCCTCTGCAGTGAAAGAACAGATTCCTAACAACTGGACTACCAGGGAAGTCCCTAAGCCTCTTAAGAATTACCAAATTATGAAACCAAGGATTTCATCAATTTATATATCTAATGAAAGTAGACAAGCATACCCATTTCACTGTACCTTCACTCACTATCAAGTGTGAGCTTTTAAAAATCTCTTTACTAATCTAACATCCACCAGGGCTTCCCTGGTATCTCAGATGGTAAAGGATCCGCCTGCATGTGGGAGACCTGGGTTTGATCCCTGGGTTGGGAAGATCCCCTGAAGGAGAGCATGGCAACCCACTCCAGTGTTCTTACCTAGAGAATCCCATGGACAGAGGAGGCTGGTGGGCTACAGTCCATGAGTCACAAAGAGTCGGACATGACAGACATGACTGAGTAACTAAGCACAGCAATAATTTAACAGGGGAGAAAAAAATTTCATTTAAATGTAAATTTGTTTGAAATTGAGGTTGACTTTTTCTTTCATATATTATTCATAGTTAAAAATTCTTACACCACACTCAGAGTGCATAGGATAGTATTTCCTTATTTTTCTACATTAAATTAAATCCAATCTGAGTGCCCCAAAGGACAAAATTGTCAGGAAGCTCAATACCAGCCATCTTTCCTAGCTTCCAGGGTGGTGGAGAATCTGGACCTCTGCAGTGTAAAGATATGAGATTTGGTGCTGATGGCTCATTGCCCTGCAAGCTTAGGCAGGGGAAGCTCCAGGAAGAGCTAAGTCCATCTGGGTTCCCATGACCTTGAAGGTCATGTCCAATTCTCACACCTGGACATATCTTATTCAGGTCCAGCTACCTCAAGGGCATCAGAGTGGGTGCAGGTCCCCTCCAGCTCATATCTTTAACTACCTGTTGTTTTCCCAAGATGCAAACCTCTAGTTCCTTTGATTTGACCAAGTTATAACTTGGGGCATGGAAAGGTGACGGGACACGGCTGGGATGACCAGAGGTAACATGTATTTCAAAATACTTCTCCCGCTCTTTGGTCTCGGCTGCTGTGGCTCCAAGGCCTACCACCTTCAGAAGTTGACCCGTGACAAGTGTGGTTACCCGACCAAGCAAAAGAGAAAATATAATTGGAGTGCTAAAGCTAAAAGACAAAATACTACAGGGAATGGTCGAATGAGGCACCTAAAAATTTTATACCTCAGATTCAGGCACGGATTCCATGAAAAAAACAACACCTAAACCCAAGCAAGCAGCTGTTGCAACATCCAGTTCCTCTTAAGGATTTCAACAATTAGTTGGGCGATAAATGTTCTGGCTTTTAAAAATAATAATAATAATAAAAAGCTTCTCCCAGTGAAATGAGCAGATATCTCAGATGATAAGCAGTATAACTATTCAGAGCAGGATATAAATGTCAAAAGTCTAAGAAATTGCATATGGAATTATTGAACCATAAGTCATCATATTTCTTTTGTAACCAAGAAAAAAAATCACATTTTTTGAGTTAGAAAAGAAATATAAAATCAGACTATGAATACCACCTCATTAGCAGACTTACTGTCAAGACTCTCTGGATTCACACCTTGAAGCTCCATTGTTTTTTCATACACTGCTCTTTGAAAAAGCTTCACTTTACCAAAATGTCAGGGGATACAGTTTTAGTCAGTCGACGAATCAACAACTGTTCTCATTGCTTGGGATGGTGGAGTGGATCCCAAACCCAGTCACAACTGCTGGCCTCCAAGGAGCATACAGTCCCGTCATCAACTCTTCTTTCAGGTAAGGGCTTCCCTGCTAACTCAGACGGTAAAGTATCCGCCTGCGATGCAGGAGACCTGGGTTGAGAAGATCCCATGAAGAAGGGAATGGCTACCACTCAAGTATTCTTGCCTGGAGAATTCCATGGACAGAGGAGCCTGGCAGGCTACAGTCCATGGGATCACAAAGAGTTGGACTTGTGACTAACACTTCAGGTAAGGTAGCTGAATCCCCACAAAACCTGCTAACTGACCTATGTGCCTGTCTTNCTTGCCTGGAGAATTCCATGGACAGAGGAGCCTGGCAGGCTACAGTCCATGGGATCACAAAGAGTTGGACTTGTGACTAACACTTCAGGTAAGGTAGCTGAATCCCCACAAAACCTGCTAACTGACCTATGTGCCTGTCTTACAGAGGTCAGTCAGCCAACTGCCCTGCATAGAAGACAAATGGGGAGCTTGCAAGGAGACACATGAAGGCTGCTAATGCCCAACATGTTACAAGGTAACGCAGCCTGTGCAATGTGTGTGTCACATGGTCTTTAAAGGAATGTCAGTCAAGGAAGGAAGTCGTTCCCAGCGTGGACAACCTCCCCTCCCCCACACAAGCGAGAGCTGGGGCAGTGGATCCAAAAGTGGGCAAAGAAGAGCTGTGGGGGGGACGTGACCCTGAGAAGGCAGATCAGAAAAGAGGTCAACTCCTGTATTTGGAATCTGTTGCTGAAAAAGAAAGGAGTGTTTAGATAGGACTCCCACAGAGCTGTTGTTACTGTTCCAAGCCTGCTTGGGGTCCTTTTGAAGTAGTCATTCCACAAAAATCTCACATCTCCTTTAAGACTCAACTTCAGCTGAAGGCCCTGAAGAAACAAGGCCTCTTTTGAAAGAGCAGAAGAGTCCAGAAGCTTCTGGGTTCAACAGGCCACTGTCTGAACTGACAACCTGCTCTCCAGCCCGAGGGATGATAGATAGCACTTCACAGACTGGGAGAGAATTCCACGTCAGGAATGTCTGCTCCTGACAGCTCACTCTGATTGCCTTCATCCCCATTAACAAAAACAGATGTGTGCTCACTAGTAAAGTCAACATTCAAGGTCAATATACATTGCTCTTGGGCAATCTAGTTTGGCACTTCAATACAAGCAAATAGGCTATGAAGTGGAGTGGAACTTTTCTATAACATTGGTGTCAAATGACAGGACTCATATCTGTGTATCAGGTTAACTGTTATGTTAAATATCTATGGAATAGACTTTCTGTTTCAGGGGAATGATTTGAGCTATGGGAAATTCCCTGACATGGAATAGCTATTCTCTATGAGAGAAAAAAGAGAGCATGATATTTAAGAGCCTGAATTTGAATGCTTTTCTAGTGCTTCCTTCCTATTTTTATAATCTTAGGCAAATCATTTAACTTCAGTTACTGCTTCTAAATAGAGGGTTTGAGGGTTTTTTTTTGGTTTTTGTTTTTGTTTTAAAGAGGGTTTGTGGGGGTTTTTNGAGAAAAAAGAGAGCATGATATTTAAGAGCCTGAATTTGAATGCTTTTCTAGTGCTTCCTTCCTATTTTTATAATCTTAGGCAAATCATTTAACTTCAGTTACTGCTTCTAAATAGAGGGTTTGAGGGTTTTTTTTTGGTTTTTGTTTTTGTTTTAAAGAGGGTTTGTGGGGGTTTTTTGTTTTTTTTTTTGGTTTTTGTTTGTTTGGCTGCACTGAGTCTTCACTGCTGTGCCTGGGCTTTCTCTGGTTGCAGAGAGCAGGAGTTACTCTCTTGTTGCAGAGCACAAGCTCTAGAGAGCCTGGGCTCAGCAGCTATGGCACACAGGCACAGTTGCCCTACTCCATGTGGGATCTTCTCGGACCAGGGATTGAACCTATGTCCTCTTCATTGGAGGGAGGATTCCTATCCACTGGACCACAGGGAAGTCCTAAGTGGAGATTTTAATAGTAGTTATTTCCTACCTTGTCAGCACTAAGAATAGAAAAAATATGAGCTCATTCTAGGTTTATTCCAGGGCACTAGGGGAAGTAGTATGTTGGGACCAGCCCAACAACGAACCAACCTGAGGGAACGGTGCCGCAGAAGAATAAAGAAAAATAAGATTCAGAAATAAGGTGGGGATCAGGGAGCTGATGCTTCTCGCAGGCAAAGGCTCAGATCTTAATCCTTGCCTGCTTTTTATTGCTAACATCTACTTCCTTGTACATGCTCTAGAGATATCTGTTTTTTACAATCTCAGATTGGGGATACAAATATACAATGCACAGTCCTCAGTGTCAAACCTTCAGGCCTTTCATGACTCTGTTTAGCTCTTCAGCTAGTGACAACCTTTCTCAGCAATTCCCTCAAGGCTCTAGTTATGAGAACAGTCACTAATGGTTTTCCATCAGTCACATCAGTACTTCAACATCTTGTATTCAAGATGTTTTTCCACAATGTACTTTTTACTGGTCCCAGCCCTTCGCCTGTGGGTGAGGAGAAAGTCATTCTTATTTTTCAAAGAAGCCCTGTTAATTATAGTACAGGCCTGTGCGTAGCATATTCCCTACATATCCCCCTTTTTTATTTTTTGAAGCTTATTTTTGGTGATTATTGCTGATCATAGATGCCAAAGCAGTAGTCGCTAATTGCTGTTGTTGTCAGTCGACTTTCTTGGTCGAGGCCAGACTATGTAGAAACAGAAAAAAAGACATATAAAAATTAACATAAAACCAGCCACTGATCCTCCAATAGTTTTCAAGTGAGGAATGGGATTTAATTGAGAAATTACATCTGCTGCTGCTTCCAGTAGATTATATCCATGCAAAAGGTGTAGTTTCTGAGAGAAAGTTTCCATAATCTCTTGTTGTAAGTTATTCATATCCAGAGATAGATTACCTTGATTTAAGAGGTGTTGCTTAACTTTGTCCCAGTGAAATGAAGATTCACTATATTTGTGAGGAGTGACAAAAAGAAGTAATGGTCCAATCACACGCAAGACGAATCTGTTTTTGCACACTATTCACTTGATCACCTAGCAGTATAACAACCCGTTGTAAATCAGCCATTTGTGCAGCTAATTTTCCATCTATTGGTCTTCGGGTAGACCAAAGAACATCAGAATGTTTATGCCATTCTTGCACAAAGTGCGTGGTCTGTACACTCTGATGTAATGTCACTCCTGCTATAGCTGCTGCAGTAGCTATAACAATAATTCCTAGAATGGCAGCAATTAACAGTCTGATAAACTGTTTAGTGTGCTTTAACACTCTCTTAAGGATTTCTTCTACAATATAGACTGTGGGGCTATCCTGCCATGGTCTATTCATTCTTATAGAAAGCCATACTCCAGATCTGGTTTTTAGAACGTATAGAGAATAGTCATTCTGAAATTGGAGAGAAGAATTGATACAAGTGTAAAAGGAACAATTTTGACAAGTAAGTAACCCAGAAGAGGCATTATAAAAAGTAGGTCCTATCAAAAATATGAAAGGTAAACGAACACATGCTTTAATCCAATGGGTTGAATTTTTATCAAAATGTAAGGAATGACCAGATACTGTTGAATTAAATTTCCCCTTCCATGCTGTTATGAGTTGGAAGGCAGCTGATATTTTCCATAATTCTGAATGTAAAGGCATATGAGGTAACTGAGGTAAGGGAGGGGAGAAACTCCCTCCATGCCAATAGAAGTATTAACAATGTTATTCATAGAGTCTAAAGTATTGTTTAACAATATAGGCAAATCCAAGTTATTATTTTTATCCAGAGGATCTCCTTTGGGACTCCAATAAATAATTTCTCCATCAGAAGTATTGGCCATAATATGTCCAGTATTAGCTTTACAAATTTCCATTGTACCCAATGTTCTATTCCTGAATTTATAGAAATAATACAGTTAGGTAGATGGNAGTAGTCATTCCACAAAAATCTCACATCTCCTTTAAGACTCAACTTCAGCTGAAGGCCCTGAAGAAACAAGGCCTCTTTTGAAAGAGCAGAAGAGTCCAGAAGCTTCTGGGTTCAACAGGCCACAGTCTGAACTGACAACCTGCTCTCCAGCCCAAGGGATGATAGATAGCACTTCACAGACTGGGAGAGAATTCCACGTCAGGAATGTCTGCTCCTGACAGCTCACTCTGATTGCCTTCATCCCCATTAACAAAAACAGATGTGTGCTCACTAGTAAAGTCAACATTCAAGGTCAATATACATTGCTCTTGGGCAATCTAGTTTGGCACTTCAATACAAGCAAATAGGCTATGAAGTGGAGTGGAACTTTTCTATAACATTGGTGTCAAATGACAGGACTCATATCTGTGTATCAGGTTAACTGTTATGTTAAATATCTACGGAATAGACTTTCTGTTTCAGGGGAATGATTTGAGCTATGGGAAATTCCCTGACATGGAATAGCTATTCTCTATGAGAGAAAAAAGAGAGCATGATATTTAAGAGCCTGAATTTGAATGCTTTTCTAGTGCTTCCTTCCTATTTTTATAATCTTAGGCAAATCATTTAACTTCAGTTACTGCTTCTAAATAGAGGGTTTGAGGGTTTTTTTTTGGTTTTTGTTTTTGTTTTAAAGAGGGTTTGTGGGGGTTTTTTGTTTTTTTTTTTGGTTTTTGTTTGTTTGGCTGCACTGAGTCTTCACTGCTGTGCCTGGGCTTTCTCTGGTTGCAGAGAGCAGGAGTTACTCTCTTGTTGCAGAGCACAAGCTCTAGAGAGCCTGGGCTCAGCAGCTATGGCACACAGGCACAGTTGCCCTACTCCATGTGGGATCTTCTCGGACCAGGGATTGAACCTATGTCCTCTTCATTGGAGGGAGGATTCCTATCCACTGGACCACAGGGAAGTCCTAAGTGGAGATTTTAATAGTAGTTATTTCCTACCTTGTCAGCACTAAGAATAGAAAAAATATGAGCTCATTCTAGGTTTATTCCAGGGCACTAGGGGAAGTAGTATGTTGGGACCAGCCCAACAACGAACCAACCTGAGGGAACGGTGCTGCAGAAGAATAAAGAAAAATAAGATTCAGAAATAAGGTGGGGATCAGGGAGCTGATGCTGCTCGCAGGCAAAGGCTCAGATCTTAATCCTTGCCTGCTTTTTATTGCTAACATCTACTTCCTTGTACATGCTCTAGAGATATCTGTTTTTTACAATCTCAGATTGGGGATACAGATATACAATGCACAGTCCTCAGTGTCAAACCTTCAGGCCTTTCATGACTCTGTTTAGCTCTTCAGCTAGTGACAACCTTTCTCAGCAATTCCCTCAAGGCTCTAGTTATGAGAACAGTCACTAATGGTTTTCCATCAGTCACATCAGTACTTCAACATCTTGTATTCAAGATGTTTTTCCACAATGTACTTTTTACTGGTCCCAGCCCTTCGCCTGTGGGTGAGGAGAAAGTCATTCTTATTTTTCAAAGAAGCCCTGTTAATTATAGTACAGGCCTGTGCGTAGCATATTCCCTACATATCCCCCTTTTTTATTTTTTGAAGCTTATTTTTGGTGATTATTGCTGATCATAGATGCCAAAGCAGTAGTCGCTAATTGCTGTTGTTGTCAGTCGACTTTCTTGGTCGAGGCCAGACTATGTAGAAACAGAAAAAAAGACATATAAAAATTAACATAAAACCAGCCACTGATCCTCCAATAGTTTTCAAGTGAGGAATGGGATTTAATTGAGAAATTACATCTGCTGCTGCTTCCAGTAGATTATATCCATGCAAAAGGTGTAGTTTCTGAGAGAAAGTTTCCATAATCTCTTGTTGTAAGTTATTCATATCCAGAGATAGATTACCTTGATTTAAGAGGTGTTGCTTAACTTTGTCCCAGTGAAATGAAGATTCACTATATTTGTGAGGAGTGACAAAAAGAAGTAATGGTCCAATCACACGCAAGACGAATCTGTTTTTGCACACTATTCACTTGATCACCTAGCAGTATAACAACCCGTTGTAAATCAGCCATTTGTGCAGCTAATTTTCCATCTATTGGTCTTCGGGTAGACCAAAGAACATCAGAATGTTTATGCCATTCTTGCACAAAGTGCGTGGTCTGTACACTCTGATGTAATGTCACTCCTGCTATAGCTGCTGCAGTAGCTATAACAATAATTCCTAGAATGGCAGCAATTAACAGTCTGATAAACTGTTTAGTGTGCTTTAACACTCTCTTAAGGATTTCTTCTACAATATAGACTGTGGGGCTATCCTGCCATGGTCTATTCATTCTTATAGAAAGCCATACTCCAGATCTGGTTTTTAGAACGTATAGAGAATAGTCATTCTGAAATTGGAGAGAAGAATTGATACAAGTGTAAAAGGAACAATTTTGACAAGTAAGTAACCCAGAAGAGGCATTATAAAAAGTAGGTCCTATCAAAAATATGAAAGGTAAACGAACACATGCTTTAATCCAATGGGTTGAATTTTTATCAAAATGTAAGGAATGACCAGATACTGTTGAATTAAATTTCCCCTTCCATGCTGTTATGAGTTGGAAGGCAGCTGATATTTTCCATAATTCTGAATGTAAAGGCATATGAGGTAACTGAGGTAAGGGAGGGGAGAAACTCCCTCCATGCCAATAGAAGTATTAACAATGTTATTCATAGAGTCTAAAGTATTGTTTAACAATATAGGCAAATCCAAGTTATTATTTTTATCCAGAGGATCTCCTTTGGGACTCCAATAAATAATTTCTCCATCAGAAGTATTGGCCATAATATGTCCAGTATTAGCTTTACAAATTTCCATTGTACCCAATGTTCTATTCCTGAATTTATAGAAATAATACAGTTAGGTAGATGGTGTGGAAACAGAAATATTTTCTCCTGTGATATTAAAGGAAAATGCTTCTAGTAAGAAAAAATGAATTTTGTTCACTTGAAGTTCTTTAACTATAGATAGCCAACTTGTAATCCTCTTTTAAGACAATGAGTTTCCGCTCCCATACATATAGGGGATATGTTTATCCCTATATGTTCCCACAGTATAATTAACACTAACATTTGTATGTTGTCGGCCCTCTTCTTCTGGTTTTAAAGGAAGGCTCAGGTCAAAAGGTCCAGGTAACCAAGAAGAGTCATTTATGAAAACTGGAACAGAAGAATCCTCCCACGTAATCGGTCTTAATGGGGGAGGACTGGGCACATATGCCCAATAAGTATGATTGGCACTAACCATGGTAGTTACCACAGATAACATAGCCAGGAACAAGGTAGCTGAGGTTAAAGGCTGTCCCTGTTCTTTGACCAATTACTCCCCTTCAGTGATCAAATTTCTCCAATTGACCCCAAGATGATATTTCTCCCAGCAATCTTGATTCCAGCTTGTGTTTCTTCCAGCCCAGCGTTTCTCATGATGTAATATGTGTTCCAAAAGAAATAGTATATGGGAAAGATCTTTGGAAACAGTGAAGTCACTTTCCAGCATGTGGCATCCAGGCTATCTCTAGAGATTCAGAGATGCCAGCCAAAGGTCATTTAGTGGCTGCGTAGTCTGTCCTGGGGTCCTCCTACCCCACCTCCTCTTTCTGGACTTTCTGGAAACATGAATCAGAAGCCACCTATCCCCATTCTAACCTAATGAGCTAATGAGACTGAGATTGGAACCAGTCCCAAGTCCACCACCAAGGGGAACAATTGCACTGTATTCTGGAAGTGCCTATTACAAAGCTTCTGAGGGCCAGTCAATAGCCACAAGTGGTGGTTTTCAAGGGACATCCCTGCCTTCCCTTGGTACATGCCCAAATGGGAGATGAACCCAAAGACTGGTGAGCTGAGTGGTGAGCTATAGGGCCTTATAAGTTCTCATCACCCAGCCCCTTCCCACCTCTCCAACTTTATCTGCCACTGTTCCTCCATACATCCACTAGCCGTTGACTGCCTCTCCCCTTCTTTCAGTAATCAAACCCTCTGGTTTCCATGGATCACAAAGTCATCTGGAATAATGACTGTACTTCCCAGCCCTCTTGCTATTATGTTCAATGAGATATTAGCAGAAATGTCATATGTCCACACCCAGGAACAGTCCACAATAAACAGCTGGCATGTGTTTTATCCCTTTTCTATCCTGTGCCTTCCTCCATCCTGCTGCTTGGAACACAGATGTATTATAACAATTGAAGCTCTAGCCTCTGTTTCAGATGCTGAGAATGAGACAACATGTTAGGAGTCCTGAGTACTGTATGGAGTAAATCTCTGCTTTAGTCTTGAACTGTCAACCTCTGGACTTTTGCATAAAAGAGAAATATGCTTCTATCTAGTTTAATCCAGTGGCTTTTTTTTTTTTTTAAGATTTTAACTTTTTTATTTGGCTGCATTGGATCTTAGTTGTGGCATATGGGATCTAGTTCCCTACCAGGGATCGAAACTGGGCCCCCTATGTTGGGAGTACAGAATCTTAGCCACTGGATTACCAGGGAAGTCCCAAGCCAGTGTTATTCTGAGTTTCTATTACTCACCTCCAAAGTGAGACTTTACTGATACAGTGCTTAAAAGAATAGATTTTGGAATAGACTACCTAGGCTCAGTCACTTATTAGCTCATAGCCACAGAGATTTTGCTTCACTTCTTGGCCTCAGCTACAAAATGTAGATGCTAGGGACTTCTCTGGTGGTCCAGGGGCTAAGACCCCAAACTGCCAGTGCAGGGGGCCTGGGTTCAGTCCCTGGCTGAGGAATTAGATCCCACATGCCGCAACAAAGACCTAGTGCAGCCAAATAAATAAATTAAATAAAACATAGATGCTAAAGACAGCATCAACCATCTAGGATTGTTGTAGGAATGAGCTAGAGTATGTGAACCTGAAAACATGTAAAGCCTATTGCTGCTGCTGCTAAGTCGCTTCAGTTGTGTCTGACTCTGTGCGACCCCATAGATGGTAGCCCACCAGGCTCCTCCATCCACAGAATTCTCGGGGCAAGAATACTGAAGTGGGCTGCCATTTCCTTCTCCACATGTAAGGCCTGGCACACAGTAAACACCCAGAATAAAAGTGNGCTGCTGCTGCTAAGTCGCTTCAGTTGTGTCTGACTCTGTGCGACCCCATAGATGGTAGCCCACCAGGCTCCTCCATCCACAGAATTCTCCGGGCAAGAATACTGAAGTGGGCTGCCATTTCCTTCTCCACATGTAAGGCCTGGCACACAGTAAACACCCAGAATAAAAGTGTGCCCCAAGGGAGCAAGATTGAAGGTTATCCTCTCAAATCAGAGGCAGTTTTCTTAGAGTTGCAGCAATACCAATAATAGTATCTTTTAAAATTTTATGAAGTACTTTATAGGAATCTTTTCAACAGTTATATATGAACTATGTATTATGTGTGTAGGCATTATTACTTGCATTCCACAGAGGAAAAAAAAATGCAAGCCCAGAGAGATTAAGCAATAGGAGGTTGTGATAGGATTCACACTCAAGTTTTTTACTTCCAAATTCCATGCATTTTCTGAAAGCCTTCACTGGCTCTTAAATGCAAGTTGTTATATTGCTCCATGTTCTCTTTTTCTAGATGTCTGACACATATACATTTTTTTCTCTTGAACTTATTACTTTGTATTGGTGTATAGCTGATTAATAATGCTATAGTAATTTTGGGTGAACAGTGAAGGGATGAAGCCATACATATACATGTGTCCATTCTCCCCCAAACCCTCACTCCTACCCAGGCTGCTACATAACATTGAACAGAGTTCCATATGCTCTATGGTAAGACCTTGCTGGTTATCCATGTTAAATATAGTGGACACATACATCTTTTGCAAATGAATTCCCAGGTTAGATTTTTCTATAACACAAAATTTAAAAACAAATTTTTTTTTAATTTTTTTGTAAAAAATCAAAAAAAGTGCCCAAATTCCCCAAGTAAGAAATTTTGTTTTCTGGTCACTGACAGCTCAGATGTGAATAGGCGAAGTATCTGATCCCATAAAATGTTAACCCTGGACTGTACTTTAAAGAAAGGATTTGATCAGGGCTCAGCCCAGGAATGGTGGCAAAAGAAAAGCCTCAACCCATCCTGGCTGCAGTCTGGATAACAGGGCCTGATTCTGAGTGATATTCCAGTTGTTGCTGTTGCTGATGTTCAGGCACTCCGTCGTTTCTGACTCTTTGCAACCTCATGGACCTTAGCACACCAGGCTCCTCCATCCTCCACGTCTCCCAGAGTTTGCTCAGATTCGTGTCCATTGAGTAAATGAAGCTATCTAACCATCTCATCCCCTGCCACATGCTTCTCCTTTTGCCTTCAGTATCTCCTAGCATCAGGGTCTTTTCCAAAGAGTCAGCTCTTCACCTTAGATGGCTAGAGCTTTATCTCCAGCATCAGTCCTTCCAATGAATGTTCAGGGTTGATTTCCTTTAGGATTGACCTCCTTGCAGTCCAAGGGATTCTCAAGAATCTTCTCCAGCACCACAATTTGAAAGCATCAGTTATTCAGTGCTCAGCCTTCTTTATGGTCCAACTCTTACATCTGTATATGACTACTGGAAGAAATATAGCTTTGACTGTATGAATATTTGTCAGCAAAGTGGTGTTTCTGCTTTCTAATACACTGTCTAGATTTGTCATAGCTTTCCTTCCAAGGAGCAAGCATCTTTTAATTTCATGGTTGCAGTCACCATCTGCAGTGATTTTGGAGCACGAGAAAATAGTCTGTCACTCGTTTCACTTTTCCTCTATTTGCCATGAGGTAATGGGACCAAATGACATGATATCATTCTTTTTAATGTTGAGTTTCAAGCTATCTTTTTCATTCTCCTCTTTCACCCTCATCAAGAGGCTCTTTTAGTTCCTCTTCACTTTCTGCCATTAGAGTGATATCATCTACATACCTGAGGTTGTTGATATTTCACTCGGCAATCTTGAATCCAGTTTGTGATTCATCCAGCCTGGCATTTCACATTATGTACTCTGCATATAAGTTAAATAAGCAGGGTGACAGTATACAGCCTTGACTTACTCCTTTCCCAACTTTGAACCAGTTCCATGTCCAATTCTAACTGGTGCTTCTTGACCTGCATACAGGTTTTTCAGGAGAGAGATAAGATGGTCTAGTATTCTCATCTCTTTAAGAATTTTCCACAGTTTGTTTTGATCCACACAGTCAAAGTCTTTAGCACAGTCAATGAAGCAAAAGTAGGTGTTTTCTGGAACTCCCTCCCTTTCTCCATGATCCAATGAATGTTGGCAATTTGATGTTTCAGACTCACCTTAAAAGGGGCCCAGAGCTGAGTGTCTGGGATAGGAGTGAGACTTCATGATGGCACATTTGTTTTGAATTGACAATTCTTTTAACAGAAGCAGTTAGGAAGCAGGACTGGAGGAGCTGCTGCTCACTGGAATGCTGTAGCCATTATCCAAGTTCCCTGAGGGCAAGGCAGGGGCTACCATTGCATCTGGGGTGCAGGGTTAAGTTAGGGAACTTGCTTGCTCCAATGACTATGAAAGGTGGACACAAATGTCATTGTCGAATATAGTTATCTCTGCAAACTTGAAGGAAGTATAGGAAAAAAATCTTTCACATTTAGAGGATATGAATTGAATGTTATTATAGCAGAAAACAGGAGTTGAGAACAGAAAGCAATGGTGTGATGGTTCTGAGCTGTGAACACAGACCTGAGTTCATTAGTTCAGTGATTCGGGCCCATTTCCTTAACCACTCAGATCCCCTCCCTGCCTTTATAAAAGGAGATTATAATATGCCTAACTCTGAGAGTGACTGTGGGGTTGAAGGAAAATATAGAGTTTCCCTGGTGGTTCAGAGGTAAAGAATCCACCTGCCAATGCAGGAGACGTAGGTTCAGTCCTGACCCAGGAAGATCCCACATGCCATGGAGCAGCTAAGCCTGTGTGCTGCAGCTATTGAGCCTTTCCTCCAGACCCACATGCCACGAAACTCCTGAAGCCCACGTGCCCTAGAGCCCTGGCTCCACAAGAGAAGCCACAGTGATGAGCAGCCCGTGCACTGTAACTAGAAAGTAGCAGCAGCCCCTCCACAACTAGAGGAAAGCCTGTGCAACAACAAAGACCCAAGACAGCCAAAAAATAAATAAAATAAAATTCTAAAGAAAAAAAAAGTGTCCAATAAAAGGGGAGGTGTTCAATAAATACTCGTTTCATCGTTTTTAAACACTGATTATTACTGGAGTATGGTCGCTTTACCGTGTTGTGTTTGTCATTTCATCCTTTACTCATGAATCTTCCCCTCTTTTGAGACTATGATTTG
The DNA here is from genome assembly GCA_006410675.1 of Oreotragus oreotragus. Taxonomy (NCBI): domain Eukaryota; kingdom Metazoa; phylum Chordata; class Mammalia; order Artiodactyla; family Bovidae; genus Oreotragus; species Oreotragus oreotragus. The sequence goes on along the minus strand of SJYX01018196.1, from coordinate 157,750 downwards.
GACTTCCTAGAATTCTAAGGCTCTGAAAACTTTCTGAGGAGCTTCAGCTGCCTGATTGCAAGTTTCCTAGCTCTTCCCAGTCTTCCTGTCTGAGAGAGGCCACTGGTAAAGATGGATCAAAACATCAGGCACGTGACTTGGCCTTTGCCCCCTGGCCCAGCATCACCCTCCAGGTTCCATTGCCTCCACTGTCCTCACTGGGACAAGAATGGGATGGTTGAAAGCAAGGTGCTCCATGTAGGGTGGAGAAGCAGGGCTTCTCGGATGGGAAGCCTGGCAAAGAATCCACCTGCCAACGCAGGAGACATAAGAGACTCGGATTTGACCCCGGGTCAGAAATATCTCCTGGAAGAGGAGACGACAACCCACTCCGGTGTTCCTTTTTATTTTAATTATTCAGTTATGTCTTTGTTTTTAGCTGTGCTGGGTCTTGGTTGCTGTATGCGAGCTTTCTTTAGTTGTGGCAAGTGGGGTCTACCCTCTAGTTGCGGTACATGGGTGTGAAAAGAGTGGGACGTGAGAGCTTTCTTTAGTTGTGGCAAGTGGGGTCTACCCTCTAGTTGCGGTACATGGGTGTGAAAAGAGTGGGACGTGACTGAAGTGACTTAGCATGCATACACGTGGGGAGAATCAGGGAGGGATGCAGCTGTTTCTTGATTGTGCACCCTACTGCCTGCAGAGATGAGTGCCTGGGACCTAAGGGCTCGGGCCTGGGGCCCAGCTTGAGCGGGGAGGAAGCTCCGGCGGCCAGGCTGGCACACCTCCCTGTATGGCCTGGGCACTCAGGTCCCTTGTGCACACAACCAGAGGAAATCAGGTGAAGGCTGAAGACTCTCCAAGCTCAAAGTTCATCTGAGCTGGGATGTAGAGAACTTCTATCTGCGGAAATGGATTTCTCTGTCCTTTGTTAGTTTCTGTGCACTACACTCCTGAATCTTATTTATGTTTTTCTTGAAGAAAAAGTTGTGTAACCCATGGAGAGTTTTTTTCCTAAGGGGTGGGTTCTGTATAGGGGCAGCCTGGGGCTGAGGTGGGAGTTAACAGTGAGGGAAGATGTTGGGAAAATGAAAATATCGACTTAGAACCAGTCACTCCAACCTCTTGTGTTTCACTTGGACAGGGAAGCGTGCCGGCTTTGTCCTCCTTCATAGGAAAATGAGGACAAAGACGGGATAAGTGAGAAAAAGTTGAGCTGTGTATATCCCATTTGCCTCCGAGTCTCTTATAGCCACATCATTGAAAAGGCTTACTGTATAAGCCTTACACCCAAAGAGTAGAGAAAAATATTAATTGAAAAGAACTTTTTATATCTTTGTGAAATTTGTTCTTTTCTTCACCTGAACAATTTTTTTAATGAGAGAATTGATTAAAGAAAGAATTCCTTTTTCAACTCATAGACTCTACATTTAGCCCACTAAGAACTTCCAAGGACGAATGTGAACACAACCCCACAGCGAACACAACCAACACAAAGCCCAAAGTGATCACAACCAACCACAAGCAGCTGGAAAGAGTTGCTTTATATGACTTTCTACATAGAAAGGTAAAGGGCAATTGTACAATGTTATCTATCCCGATTCAATCCCAATTTTTTCTCCACAGAAGAGGGAGAGAGACCCAAAAGGGGGAGGAGTTGAGTCTCAGTAGCTTTCCACTGCGCTGGAAAAGGAACGGCTATGGCACAACCATAGTTGCTCTTTCTTGCTGTTTGTGGAGGGGTGACCTTTACTGCAGTCTACTAGTGCCCCCTATTGTCCACTTCCAGAAACTCACAGGGCAGGGTGAATGCCTAAACCTGAGCAAGTTATCCTAACACCCTGAAAACTTTTCTGACAAAGAAATCTCAAAATTTTGAAACTATGCTTCCACCTTTGATTCACTGAAGGGCAGTTTATAGTCAAGTTATAGTATTATTTCTGGACATAGAGGGTTTTAGGAAGGCTCTTTAGAAAATATTTAGCCAATTGTTTTTACCTAAATGTAGGTATTAGTTCTGAGAAATATTAGCAGTTATTATGTGAAACCAAAATGGATTCGGAAACACTGGGTTAAGTAAACATTAATTAGGAACTTCCCTGGTGGTCCAGTGGTTATGACTCTGTGCTTTCAATGCAGGAGGTATGGGTTCAATCCTTGGTTGGGGAATTAAGATCCCATGTGCCATGTGGCA
>SJYX01018196.1:125518-152774 GCA_006410675.1 Oreotragus oreotragus | reverse complement strand
AAAAAAAAAAAAAATTAACATTAATTAAACACTAGATAAGCAGGTTCTTTCTGGCTGGTTGTCTCAATCATTGAACATGGATTGTGTGTCTCCCAAGGGAAAATGCAGTATCTCAATGTCATCTGACAACAAGAACCACTTTATTTATGAATTTCTTGTAGGGCTAATATTTCAGAGAAGACTTTGGAAAAGTGCTCACTGAGTTCAAATGAATCTTTCTACAAATGAGGGTACAGTCTCAGAGAGGTGCCGGAGGCTGAGAGGTGGCAGAGCCACCATGAAGATCCACCAGGAGGCTCCCAGGCTCTCAGAGCTGCTTCTTCACCCGAGTGAGTGTCCATCTCCTCCCCAGAGCTGACCCATAGTATTCCCGTTTCCATAAAGTGTGTTTGCTTGTGGAATGCAAAATGGCATCACCCTCAGCCAAGGACACTGGGCAAGAAACCCCTTTCAAGAATGTTTCAACTCTTTGGGAGGAGAAATTGCTTCTTTTATTTTCAATTCAATTTCACTCTGTCTTTTGAAGAACTGCATTGTCTTATTGCAACAGAGGATGAGATGGTTGGATGGCATCACCGACGGGATAGACATGAGTTTAAGTAGGCTCCAGAAATTGGTGATGGACAGGGAAGCCTGGCATGCTGCAGTCCACAGGGTCCCAAAGAGTCGGACATGACTAAGTGACTGAACTGAACTGATTGTTTTATTAAAAAAAAAAAAAACCTATATTTAGCAAATACTTATGATGCACATGACTTTCTCATTCTTGGAAGATGATATACCATGTTGGGTAAGAGTAAAGGCTTGGAGGTCAAATTCCAGCTCTGCCACATTCCAGTTACGTACATTTGGACAAGTTACTTATCATTTTTCGGCTCAAAATGTGGCAACAATCTAAGTGTTGACTGACAGATGAGAGGCTTAAGAAATTATAGTGTATATATTGGGTTGACCAAAAAGTTTATTTGGGTTTTCCATATACTGGTCAACCCAATGTATACAATGAAATATTATTCAGCTTTAAAAAAAAAAAAAGAGGAGAAAATCTTGCCATTTGCAACAATGTGAATGAGCCTGAAAGACATTATGCTAACTGAAATAAGCCAGACAGAAAAAAAAACTGCATAATCTCACTTATATGTGGAATCTGAAATAGTTCAATACATAGGAGTCAAGAATAGAATAGTGGTTAACAGGGGTGGGAAGGTGAGGGGTGATGTTGGTCAAAGGTACAAAGTTGCAGTTATGTAGTCTAGAGATCTAGTGTTCGGGTTGTAGTTAAGAATACCATAATGATTATTGGAAATCTGCTAAGACAGTAGATTTCAGGCACTCTCACTAACAATAAACAAAAAAGGTAACTCTGAGAAAAGATATGTTAATTAGCTTAAATGCAGTAATCATTTCACTACATATGTTTATCAAATCATCACGCCATACACCTAAAACATTTACAAGTTTTATTTAAAAAATCAATTTATAAAATAAGAAACTCAGAATCCTTGTCTATAAAACAGAGGTAACACTAATCCCTCATCTACAGAATTGTGTTGAGCGTTAAATTAGAGAATACAGTTGTCCCTTGGTATTCATGTGGAATTGGTTCCACCACCCACTCACCTTCAACAGATACCCAAATCTGCAGATGTTCAAATCCCTTATATAAATGGGTAGTACAGTCAGCACTCCGCACCCGAGGTTCTACATCCATGCAGATTCAGCCAACCAGTTTGAAATCCAAGGTTGTTTGAATCTGCAGATGCAGAGCCTGGATACAGAGGGCTGACTGCCTGTGTATCATGTGGAATTGGTTCCACCACCCACTCACCTTCAACAGATACCCAAATCTGCAGATGTTCAAATCCCTTATATAAATGGGTAGTACAGTCAGCACTCCGCACCCGAGGTTCTACATCCATGCAGATTCAGCCAACCAGTTTGAAATCCAAGGTTGTTTGAATCTGCAGATGCAGAGCCTGGATACAGAGGGCTGACTGCCTGTGTAAAATAGTTAGTAGGGTGTCGGCGCCTGTAGGTGTTTAAAAAGTATTTGTGGCTACTATCATTGTTGTTTTTGTTATTATGATTGTGGATATTATTATTGTTATTAAGATTCTTGTTACTATTACTATTACTGTTCCTGTCCTGAAGGATTTAATAGCCCAGTTGGTGATAGAAGACAAGCACAGTTAGAAACTTCAAATAACAGCATGAGGGGATGGAACAGAGATAGCAGCTAGGCCTCGTGTCACCTGCCGTGAGCCTTCAGTGGCTGCCTCAAGCGCTGTGTGGACAAGAATTCTAATGTTCTTGACAGTCTTAAGAGAGCACCCATACCATGTGGTCATGTTTCCCTGGAATGAGGCGTATGAACGAGGTTATACTGCACATATTTACCACTGTTAGAATAAATGATGAAATGCCAGATGTGACTGATTACAATAAAGTCATTTCTGTTGAAAATAAGATAGCTGGACCTTGGAGAATGAGTTTAACGTGAACAGAAGGAGGTGAAGTAAGGGAAGGAGAGGTATCTGGCACCAGGAATTTTGTGAGCACATGTGCCAAGGATAAGATCCACATGGCCTATTTGGGTGGCAATAAGTAGACCAGTCTGTCTAGAGAAGGGTTTGAGCCAAAGATTAGCTCTACAAATATGGTCACCAGAGCCACAGAGCTAGGGACCCAACATCAAATAAGCTTCTCCCATTGTTCCCATAAGTTTCCGCTTATGCACTGGGCCATTTGCCTGGATTTGAAGCTCAGACAATGTGAGTAAAACTCTAGCAGCATCTTGTCTCGTATGGAGCTGTTCAAAGGCTCTTTTCCATCACCTCTGTTCATGAAGACCATCCTTTCATGTTTAGCCCTTGACTGCCATTCAGAGCCCACTATTCTACATGCACTTGGCCCTGCAGCCCCAAACATCTGATTCTGAGCAAATGCAAATGCACACATAGATAAAAAGTCATCTCTTGTGTGAAACCCATATAAATCTTATTTATGTTGAATTGATTCATGGTGCTTTTCAGGTCTACTATACCCTTCTTTTCTGTACAGTTTAATTTTTGAGAACTTGATATTGAAACTAATGTGGTCCACTGGAGAAGGGAATGGCAAGCCACTTCAGTATTCTTGTCTTGAGAACCCCATGAACAATATGAAAAGGCAAAATGATAGCATACCAAAAGAGGAACTCTCCAGTCATTAGGTGCCCAATATGCTACTGGACATCAGTGGAGAAAGAATGAAGGGATGGAGCCAAAGCAAAAAAAATGCCCAGTTGTGGATGTGACTGGTGATAGAAGCAGCTATGACCAGTGCATTTTCTTGACAAAACCCTATTAGTCTTTGCCCTGCTTCATTCCGCATTCCAAGGCCAAATTTGCCTGTTACTCCAGGTGTTTCTTGACGTGGTCCACTGGAGAAGGGAATGGCAAGCCACTTCAGTATTCTTGCCTTGAGAACCCCATGAACAGTATGAAAAGGCAAAATGATAGGATATCAAAAGAGAATCTCCCCAGGTCGTTAGGTGCCCAATATGCTACTGGAGATCAGTGGAGAAATAACTCCAGAAAGAATGAAGGGATGGAGCCAAAGCAAAACCAATACCCAGTTGTGCATGTGACTGGTGATAGAAGCAAGTTCCGATGCTGTAAAGAACAATATTGTATAGGAACCTGGAATGTCAGGTCCATGAATCAAGGCAATTTGGAAGTGGTCAAACAAGAGATGGCAAGGGTGAACATCGACATTCTAGGAATCAGCGAACTAAAATGGACTGGAATGGGTGAATTTAACTCAGATGACCATTATATCTACTACTGTGGGCAGGAATCCCTCAGAAGAAACGGAGTAGCCATCATGGTCAACAAAAGAATCCGAAATGCAGTACTTGGATGCAATCTCAAAAACGACAGAATGATCTCTGTTCGTTTCCAAGGCAAACCATTCAATATCAGCAAAATTAGAATAGATAAAAACTTCCTTAACTTGATTAAAAAAAATCTACAAAAGCTTATTGCCAACATCATACTTAATGATGAGAAATTGGACATTTTTTTCTTCTTAGATTTAGATTATTAATATATTTTGAAGGTAGAACTAACAAGGATATCTAGATGACAGAATATAGAATATGTCATGAGTCAACAAATTCAGGATTTTTAATTTGGGCAAGTGAAAAGATAAATTTCCTGTGTATTAAGGGAAACTTCTACCACTGAACCCATCAGATGGCATAATTGAATCTTTCTCTGCTTACTTTCTGTCTAAACAGGCTCCTATCATCGGAGTGTGGCCATACCTCCTAGTTACTTTTCCTTTCTGTGATTTGCCTCTTACTTTTGGAAATTCTCCATGGAGAAGGAAATGGCAACCCACTCCAGTACTCTTGCCTGGAAAATCCCATGGACGGAGGAGCCTGGTGCAGGCTACTCTCCATGGGGTCACAAAGAGATGGACACGACTGAGCAACTTCACTTTCACTTTTGGGAATTCTGAGGAGATGCCAAATAAATATGTATCCTCACTTTCCATTTTGAACTAAAAGTCCAGTAGTTTTTCTTTACAGTGTAGTTGATGATGTTGATAGATTTGTCAAAGTTCATAAAACTAAATACTTGAAGTGTATGCAAGTATGTGTATGTGTGTATACATATGTGTATATATATGTATGTATGTATATATATATATACATAGTATGTAAGTTATGTTTCAAGAAAGTTTATTAAAATAATCAAATAGAATAGATGACAAGCTTAGTTGGACAGTTTTTATTAGGTTCTAATGATAATCAATTCACCAATATGAATAAAGTGACTCATAAATAAGTTTGATTATCTTTCTCTAGCTTCTCGAAAAGACCAGAGTGATTGGTAAAACAGAGTTCTCTTCTTTCAGAATTAATAGTTTTCCCTTTGAGATCTGCACAAGTGGTAACTGATGGTTTAGGTGATAAACGGTCACTCATTGAACACAGTGCTCAGCTTTCAAGGCTCTGCCAACATCTCAGTAGGGAAAAAGCAAAAGAATTAAACCAGTTTGTTTTATTAAAGAAACAATTCACATGTAATGCTCTGATGTCAAATAGGTAACTCCGAATTACTTGTTAAGAATTATACTTTATGAAATTAAATTTTTCTACAGCACATCAATAGAAAAAAGTGTTCACCCTCCAAAATGTATCATCTTTTCACAAAAATTATACAGTCTTCTCTGAGTTTATCAGAGAAATCCCTTCCTGTTTCCATTTGACAACAGAATCTTTCTTTCTAATACATAACATGCTCAATATGGTTTGATTGGCATTGATACTCTTACTTACCAGGAAAGGGAGAGGATCAGACCTGGCCGTTTACAAAACGGCACCTGAATAGCTGTCATTGTCACAGAGAAAAAGATGGAAAAGAGAAGAGCTTGTGATATCATTTGAACTCCTCAATTATTATATCAGTACTTGAAAGGTCCCAAAAGTTCCTGGACTTAATAAATCCTTACCTCTTTAATCTATATTGACTTGGGTTTCTTCCAGTTACCAACTAAATTTAGTGTATAGATTCCTATGGTTCATGTGTCAGACAATGTTGTGAAGGCTGTATGTAACATAAATATTTGAAACATTCAGAAGGACACATTAGAAACTCTCATTTTGTGTTTTCCAAATACACTTGACAAAAAAAAAAATACCCTTATTTTTTCCCCAAAAAAGACTGTATTTGTATATTACAAGGCTAGTTTTAGACATTAAAATTAAATAAATTAATAAATTTAATTCAAAGATGCTTGCTCCTTGGAAGGAAAGTTATGACCAACCTAGACAGTGTATTAAAAAACAGAGACATTACTTTGCTGACAAAAATCCATCTAGTCAAAGCTATGTTTTTCTCCAATAGTCATGTATGGATGTGAGAGTTGGAATATAAAGAAAGCTGAGCACCAAAGAACGATGCTTTTGAACTGTGGTGTTGGAGAAGACTCTTGAGAGTCCCTTGGGCTGCAAAGAGATCCCAGCAGTCCATCGTAAAGGAAATCAGTCCTGAGTGTTCATTGGAAGGACTGATGCTGAAGCTGAAACTCCAATACTTTGGCCACCTGATGTGAAGAGCTGACTCATTTGAAAAGACCCTGATGCTGGGAAAGATTGAAGGTGGGAGGAGAAGGGGATGACAGAGGATGAGATAGTTGGATGACATCGCCAATGTGATAGATGTGAGTTTGAGTAGGTTCTGAGAGTTGATGATGAATAGGGAAGCCTAGCATGCTGCAGTCCATGGGGTCGCAAAGAGTTGGACACGACTGAGTGACAGAACTGAACTTTCTTTTTTTTTTGAACTGCGTTTTCAACATGACATTCTTTCATAAAATGACAGCTTTTAGTGGTGTTTTTAAATGTAGTCAGTGCAAAGAAAAAATTATGTAATGAATGTAAAAGAAAACATTACTTGGTTCTAATAGTTATTAATTGAGATAGAAGTGGAATAAAAAGTGAGGTGCTCTATCCCATATCTAAAACCATGGAAATATTTATTCTTAGGTGGCCCCTCATAGAGGAAATTGATCATCTTTAGTAGCAATCCAAAAGGCTACTGATAAATGAGAGGCTGAAGAGATAGTGGACTATCCAGATCGCCATTTAAAACTGCTTGGGCAAACTTATGAACATAAGACTATAATAGGATTGAATTCAATATTATACTGTTCATGATTTTTCTGTCCTGGAAAATTCAATGGTCAGAGAAACCTAGCATGAAGGGCTACAGTCCATGGGGTCACAAAGAATCAGACAAAACTGAACATGCACACATGCCCATCCATATTCATGAAGGATATTGGTCTCTAATTTTCTTTTCTTGTAGTGTTTTAGTCTTGTTTTAATGGTATCTTCATAATTTTTAAAAAAATATTCCCTCTCTTATTTTCTGAAACAGACTAGAAATCGTACTATTTCTTTATTTTTTGTCTGCTAAAATATGCTAGCACTTTAATTTTCAGAAAGTTTTAAATTATGAATTTAATTTTTGTGATAGGTATAAGATTATCCAGGTTTATTTCTGCCTGAGTAGGTTTTGGTAGTTTTCTCAAGGGATTGGTCCTTTCTGTCAAACTTTATGACAATTCTTTCTGTAGTAATCTCTTACTTTCTTTTTCATGTCTGTGTGGTTTGATGATATCTTTTTTCAGTACTGCTATTAGACATTTTTGTCTAATCCTGTTTTACCTGGATCATCTGTCTAAAAGTTTACCAGCATCCATGATCTATATCTAAATTTAATGTGCTTTTGTAGGTGGTGTATAGTAGGATCTTTATTTTTGCTACAGTCCTCCAATTTCTGGTGTTTAATTGCTACACAGAGCCTTTATATTTAAAGTTATTATTGGAGCAATTAAATTAAAAATTTAGCATTTTTCTAGCTACTTTCTATATGTTCCATTTGTATTTTTTTTCTCTTATCCTTTCTAACTTCTCTGAAGTTAATTTACTATTATAATCACACTTTATCTTCTATTTTATCTTCTATTCATTACTGCCAGATTTTTTAAAAAATTAATGTATATGCTAGGGTTATTGATAGATATCTTTTACTAATCAAAGTATACCATCAAATACTATTATGTAGATTCACAAGTAGTGTGAGCTTCTCACTACATTTTCAATTCCTTCCTCCTGTCTTTTATGCTATTGTTGCTATACATTTTATTTTTCCATGCTATGCTGCTGCTGCTGCTAAGTCGCTTCAGTCATGTCTGACTTTGTGCGACCCCAGAGACAGCAGCCCACCAGGCTTTCCCATCCCTGGGATTCTCAAGGCAAGAACACTGAAGTGGGTTGCCATTTCCTTCTCCATGCTATAACACATAACAAACTACTGTTTTGTTTAGATAGGTTTTTTTAGATCAAATAAATAATAGCTTAAATTGAAGAAAGTAGGGGAACCACTAGACCATTCAGGTATGACATAAATCAAATCCCTAATGATTATACAGTGGAAGCGACAAATCGATTCAAGGGATTATCCTGATAGACAGAGTGCCTGAAAAACTGGATGGAGATTCATGACATTGTACAGGAGGCAATGATCAAGACCACCCCCAGTAAAAAGAAATGTGAAAGACAAAATGGTCATCTGAGGAGGCCTTACAAATAGCTGAGAAAAGACATGAAAGGCAAAGGAGAAAAGGAAAGATATACCCACTTGAATGCAGAGTTCCAAAGAATATCAAGGAGGGATAAGAAAGCCTTCCTCAGCGATCAATGCAAATAAATAGAAGAAAACAATAGAATGGGAAAGATTAGAGATTTCTTCAAGAAAAATAGAGATAACAAGGGAATATTTCATGAGAGATGGACACAATAAAGGACAGAAAGGGTATGGACCTAACAGAAGCAGAAGATACTAAGAGGTGGCAAGAATACATGAAAGCACTATACAAGAAAAGATCTTCATGACCCAGATAATCACAATGGTGAGATCACCCACCTACAGTCAGATATCCTGGAATGTGAAGTCAAGTGGGCCTTAGTGATACTTAGGAAGTATCACTATGAACAAAGCTAGTGGGGGTGATGGAATTCCAGATGAACTATTTCAAATCCTAAAAGATGATGCTGTGAAAGTGCTGCACTCAATATGCCAGCACATTTGGAAAACTCAGCAGCAGCCACAGGACTGGAAAAGGTCAGTTCCCATTCCAATCTCAAAGAAAGGCAATGCCAAAGAATCCTCAAATGACCACACAATTGCACTCATGTCACACGCTAGCAAAGTAATGCACAAAATTCTCCAAGCCAGGCTTCAACAGAACTTCCAGATATTCAAGCTGGTTTTAGAAAAGGCAGAGGAATCAGAAATCAGATTTCCAACATCTACTGACTCATCACAAAAGCAAGAGACTTCCAGAAAAATGTCTACTTCTGCTTTATTGACTATGCCAAAGCGTTTGACTGTGTGGATCACAACAGACTGGAAAATTCTTAAAGAAATGAGAATATCAGACCACCTGACCTGTATCCTGAGAAATCTGTATGCAGGTCAGGAAGCAACAGTTAGAACTGGACATGGAACAACAGACTGGTTCCAAATCAGGCAGGGAGTACATCAAGGCTGTATATTCTTACCCGGCTTATTTAACTTATATGCAGAGCACATCATACAAAATGCTGGGCTGGATGAAGCACAGGCTGGAATCAAGATTGCCAGGAGAAATATCACTAACTTCAGATATGCAGATGACACCATCCTTATGGCAGAAAGCAAAGAATAACTAAAAACCTCTTCAAGAAAGTGAAAGAAGGTAGTGAAAAAATCGGTTTAAAACTCAATATTCAGAAAACTAAGATCATGGCATTCAGTCCCATCACTTCATGGCAAATATATGAGGAAACAATGGAAACAGTGAGAGATTTTATTTTGGGGAGCTCCAAAATCACTGCAGATGTTGACTGAAGCCAAGTAATTTAAAGATGCTTGCTTCTTAGAAGAAACGCTATGACCAACCTAGACAGCATATTAAAAAGCAGAGACATTACTTTGCCAACAAAAGTCCATCTAGTCAAGGCTATGGTTTTTCCAGTAGTCATGTATGGATGTGAGAGTTGGACTGTAAAGAAAGCTGAATATCGAAGAACTGATGCTTTTGAACTGTGGTGTTGGAGAAGACTCTTGAGAGTCCGTTTGACTGCAAGGAGATAAAACCTGTCAACTCTAAAGGAAATAAGTCCTGAATATTCATTGGAAGGACTGATGCTGAAGCTGAAACTCCAATACTTAGGCCACATGGTGTCAAGAACATATTCATTTGAAAAGACCCTGATGCTGGGAAAGATTGAAGGTGGGAGGAGAAGGGGACAACAGGATGAGATGTTTAGATAGCATCACTGACTCTATGGACATGAGTTTGAGTAAGCTCCGGTATTTGGTGATGGACAGGGAAGCCTGGCTTGCTACAGTCCATGGGGTCGCAAAGAGTCAGGCACCACTAATCAACTGAACTGAACTGAAATAATACCATTTACTTTTATTTATCTAATTTTTTTCCATCTATGTGTGTGTGTAGATTCTAGTTTATGTATAGTAACATAATATTTCTTTTGGCAAAGGGAGAAAAGCTTCCTTTAAAACCTTCCTTTAAAGAGTCTACTGGGAAAATCTCATTTTTTATTTCATTTAGAAAATTCCTTCAGCTTCTTTTTTGAAATCATAGTTTTACTGGGTAAAGGATTCTGCATTGGCTGAACTTTAGTTCCACTCAGCCCTTTTAACAGTTACTCCAGTGTCTTCTGGCTTGCATGTTTTCTGATAAAAAGTCATCTCTCTCACCATATTGGCTTTTGAGACTGTAACTTTGGTTGAGCCTGTAGCAGGAAAGCCTGGAGGATTTCCAAACTCTGCTGCCTCTTCGGCCCCTAGGTCTTCCTTTATCTTGTACTAGTTCACAGGTGCCTGCCCTTATTCGTTAACCACTGTGACTGAATTCCCTCATTAGTGAGCAGCTATGGCTTCCTGGTTAAGTGGCCACATCCTGCCTTTCCCTTCAGGTGACTCTCCTTATAATTTGGCCAGTGGGCTGCCCTGTATCCTTTGCTCTGAGGGGAAAAAAAAAAGAAATATATATATATGTACACACACACACACACACACACATACACATATGTGTGTGTGTGTGTTTTACAACATGGTAAAATTTATAAACATATTGTGGGTTATCAAGCCATAAAATAGGTTACTAATAGAATTCACTGGGCTTCCCAGGTGGCTCAATGATAAAGAATCGGCCTGCAATGCAGGAGATGTGGGTTCTATCCCTGGGTCAGGAAGATCCCCTGAAGAAGAAAATGGCAACACACTCCAATATTTTTGCCTGGAGAATAGTATGTTCAGAGGCATCTGGCAGGCTATATGCCATGGGGTCGCAGAGTCAGACGTGACTTAGTGACTGAGCAAACACACAATAGAATTCTCTATCCTCTTACTAGGACTGCTAAATCTTTGCAGTTTGTCACTTAGCAGTCAGAGTTTTAGCAAACAAGTCATCAGTTTGATAGGCACCCTTGGAAGGATGGGACAAGATATTCTCTGCTATCCCAATATAAAAGTATGATTTTTGTTTTTCTGGGTTTTCTGCTGCTGTTATTGTGTGACTAAAAATTTTTGTTTTTTGCATTTTCATACATTCTAATTGGAAGTTAAAGTCCAAATTCTTTTAAAAGAAGTACACAGAGGACTCAGGCCAGATGTTGCCAACTGGGTACTGAATTTACTTTTTCTGATTCCTTGAAAAGTGCTTTTTTCCCAATCAAGACCACTGATGAATTTATAAATAAATTTATTTGATTGTAAATAAAATAAAGTTAAACAACTTCAGGAACCCCAGCCACGTTTACAACTAAAGCAGCAATGTGATCAGTTAGAGCTTAGCAAAGGTATCGCTGAGTGCTGTGTTTTTCAGAATTTTATTTCTTACCTGTATACATAGAATCTATCATATTAAAGGAGGACTCTAAACTGCCCTCAATTATCTAAGAACTCATTGGCATGCTTACCTGGTTGTCACCTCAGCCTCACAATGAATCATGTTGTCAGTCAAAAGAGACTGTTTTATAAATTGTCTCTTCAGACATTGCTAATATTCATGCCTGGAGAATCCCATGGATGGAGGAGCCTGGTGGGCTATAGTCCATGGGGTCGCAAAGAGTAAATCCCATGGACGGAGGAGCCTGGTAGGCTGCAGTCCATGGGGCTGCTAAGAGTCGGACACGACTGAGCGACTTCACTTATGTAAAAGACATGATGTCAGATTACTTTTGAAAGTGAGTAGGGTCCTGGTAAAGGAAAAAGTTGTTATGGCGATAGGGAAGTAGCATAGATAATAAGTAGTTTTGAAGACAGGTGTTGAGGAGGTCAGCATCAAAATGCTTTAAAATTGTGCATTTTTATATAAAAAAGGTAGATTTTTAGGGGAAATTGTCACCATGTAAAATGAAAGATGATTTAAAAATAGTTGCATAAAGATAAAATAATGCCTCAAGCATTTTTGAAAAGAAAGTTGTATCTGGCCTTTTTATAAATGGTATTTTAAACAAGAATTTGATTTCAAATCTGCCATCTTTTTTTAATGAAACAAATTGCATGGAGAAAACATTATTTTGTGGTATGGGGAGTTATCATTAAAGTATTCTAGCATTTTTGAAACAAATTAATCACTTATCACTTCTTTGAGAGGGATTTTGATGGGTTCTGACAGATTACAAAATAGTGGTCTCAGGACATTTGTGTTTCAATTAGGAGATCAGAGCTTAATATGATGAATTTATGAAACATCCTATAAGCTTCCCTGGTGCTCTGATGGTAAAGAGTCTGCCTGCAATGCAGGAGACCTGCATTCAATCTCTGGCTCAGGAAGATCCCTTGGAGAAGGGAATGGCAACCCACTTCAGTATTCTTGCCTGGAGAATTCCATGGACAGAGGAACGTGGCCATGGAGTCACAAATAGCAAGACATGACTAAGTGACTTTCATCACTCATATAGCTACTCAAACTATTTCACAGGGGAGNAAGATCCCTTGGAGAAGGGAATGGCAACCCACTTCAGTATTCTTGCCTGGAGAATTCCATGGACAGAGGAACGTGGCCATGGAGTCACAAATAGCAAGACATGACTAAGTGACTTTCATCACTCATATAGCTACTCAAACTATTTCACAGGGGAGAATATAAAAAACTACTGAGTGCAAATGTCTGAACAGAGAGTGTTGTGGGTTCTGGACTAGACAGCAAGTACTTCATAGTATGAAGGAGTCAAAGTAAATTTTAAGTATAGATATTAGAAGAAAGAAAGGAGATTTTTCTGTTGTAGGGGACCCAGCAAGGATATATATCAATGTGTTTTGTAGTTCTCAAAGCTCTTGATTGTAGTAAACATAATTGAAAATCTGTAAACTACTAAATTTATTTGAAAGTTTAACAGGATTACGTAAATTTAC
Organism: Oreotragus oreotragus; assembly: GCA_006410675.1. Lineage (NCBI taxonomy): Eukaryota > Metazoa > Chordata > Mammalia > Artiodactyla > Bovidae > Oreotragus > Oreotragus oreotragus. Next base: position 139,791 of record SJYX01018196.1, on the reverse strand, counting down.
TGTGGCTATCATTTGATTTTAAGTAAAGAAAATTTTTGCATATTCTCATTATCATATCTGATGCATGGTTTTATAAAAAAACAATTAGGAGAGAGCTCAATTTAAAATACCAGTTTTCTTGTATTAAAAGAAATGTTTTATTTATGTAGATATAGGTACAGAGTTTGGCAGTAACCTTCAGTCTTTAATAAGTGAAATAGTGTAGAAAGTTTCATCCACTACTTTTTTCCATGACTGAATTTGTAAGATCTTAAACTCTTCTTGTTCTTTCCTACTTACATTGATGTTCTAGAACTGCATAAAGACCAAGGTTTGAAATAATATCTAAACTAAGACAGGAAAATTTATTTAGCTATGAAGACTACATACTAGGAGAACAAAAGAACATATTCAGATTGAGTTATGGACACAGTAGGTTTGAATTGTTTAATTAAAGAAAGAGTTTTTGCATTCATATTTCTTCTCTTTCACAATCCCTTGGATATCAGTATGTAATCTATATAATACAGAATTGGTTTTCTGATTCTTTTTCCTTTTTTAAATTGGAAGTTGATTGAGATTGAGAAAAATACCTGTATAAGTCATATCAGTAAGGACAAAACGAATGAATAAAATTGCAGTTTTTCCAGTGGGACAAATTAAGTCATATTTTAATGCCAACCAAAGTTCCGATTACTAGATTAGCCAGTAAAATGATAAAAGTTTAAAAAGGTGATAATATGCATTCCAATTTTAATATCCCAGAGCTCTGAGAATAATAATGGAAGAATGTTAGACCCAAAGTCATAACGTTTGAGTTTTTATGATGTCCTGGGTTTCCTTAGTCACTGAATGATTCTGAATTTGTTGTTTTATTTGCATAATTATGCACCTCATCATTTGATACATTCATACCAATTTTTTTGCATATTTTAGATGAGATAATATATGTAAAGTTAAAGGCTCCCAGACAGAAAGAAAGAAGCTTCTTTAAGACATTTGGGTAGAGAAGTGAATTACATCTCTTTTGAACGTCCCGATTATTAAAATTTGTTTTTCATTTCCAAAGTTGTTCTTATCTCAGGCCTTCAGCATTGGAGTGATAGTATTTCATTGTGTTTATCTTTTTCTATTATTTTGTATGACTTTTTTATTCATTACATTGCTTTCCTCTCAGAATATTTATAAACTGAGCTACTGAAAAGTTCAGTGTAAGTAATACATCTATAACAAATTATTTTTTACTGCACTGATAGGAAGATGTGACTCCCACTTCCTGTATGAAAGATGATTATTTAGTACCTCAAACTTCTTCCATATTAATTATGAATGTACTCAGCAAATGAAATAAAGGTAGAAGTCATTTTTAAAAGTTGTAATCTAGGAATAGGCCGGAGAATGGGAAGAAATGAAATGAACTTGTGGTGCTTTAAATTGTAAGTTTTTCTGTGTTTTTATAAATATCTTTTTACCTGCATATACTACTTTGGCAAAAATAAAATGTAGAAATAATATGAAAAATGAAAAAAAATTCTTTCCTATTTTAGAAAACCACTATTGACCAGGTTGCATAAACCCAGCACTTGAATTATTATGATATGAATTGGACATTAATTACAGGACACTTGGCGTGTTTGGAGAGGAGTGAAGACAATTGTGTTTATGGCATTTATTTACACAAGGACAAACTTGTTGTGGAGCTTCACTCATCAGTCTTATCTGTTTTTATCCTTAATCTATTCAGAAATAGTTTAAGGTGGAAGGAAGTATAGAGATATTTAACTCAGTTCAACAAATCATTTATTTATCACCTACTGTATGTGGTCTATTGTACTGTCCTGGGTATTAGAGATACAGAGATGAAAAGTCATGGTCCACAGACCCTGGGAATTTAATAGAGAAAAATGCAAGGAACTGTGCAAGTTGCTATTTTGTCATCTATATTTCATATTACCTTCAGAATCCCACAGAAAATCTGAACTGCTGTGTGATGGAAAGAGAAGGCCAAAGGGATACTGCAGTAGATGAGATGGTTACTGAAATGGGAGAACTGACGTTAGGGGGATAAGTAATCCCTGGAAAATGAGAAATTGACAAGCTGTGTGAAGAACCAAGAGAAGACTAAGAACAGAACAGTCATTATTCCCCATTAATTAATACCTTTGAGATATCCAGGGGAAAAAATGAAGACCAGATAGTTCATGGAGAATAAACCTAGAGAGGTATGAAAGGAAATCTGAGAGATAGGCAGGGTCCAGGCTCTTTAGGACCATGGAGGCCTTGACAAGGACTTTTGATACTATTCTAGCAGATATGAAAAGACAGTGGGGAAGAAAGGGTTAAGATTTAGTGTTAATTTGAAAGATGACACTAACTGTAGTAAGGGGTCTGACTGGTGAAGAAGAATTTCAGTTGAAGGCATATTGACATTAGTCAGCTATACTGGTTAGGACTAGTAGGCTATACTGGTTAGGACAGTACAGCCGATCCTGTGATAACAAACACCGCCAATACATCTGCAACTCATGGCAACAAAGGTTTATTTTTCACTCACACAGCATTTCTTTTGTGGGTTGTTGTATACGAAGGTTTCTGTGTATGAAGACCTCATCCTTGGGCTGGGGTCCAGGCTGATGAAACATACATTATCTGCTACAATGTCAGTGACTGACTGAAAAAGGAAAAAGACAAGGTAAAGCATCATTGTCTCTTAAAACTTTTACTAGAGAGTGGCAAGACTCACCTCTGCTCACATATTATTCGCTCAAACAACCATATGATGATGAAACCTGCCTTCCATGGGGCCAGGTTGTATAATTCTCACCCAGGTTAGAGAAATGGATATTGATGAAAAACAGTGTTGTCTCCTGAACCAAACAAGAGATGGTGGTGGCTTCACTCAAGGTAAAGACCATGTGATAGAAATAAATGAAAATATTCAAGATATATATTTGGAAGTTGAGCTGAGAGGACCTGATGATGAATATGAGAGTAGAAGGAAAGAGCTGAGCCAAGAATGAATCTTATGGCTTGAATATCTGTGAAGATAATGATAGGTCCATTAACTCTGGTGGTGAAAAGCCAAGATTAGAGACGGAAATATGGGTTAGATCCCATCATGTCTGAAAGATAACTAAAAGATCATTTTCTATCTATCTGTCTATTTATTTCTTCAGTTCTGATCTCTTCTCTGACTCCACATTTAATATCTTACTTCAGAGTATCATTAGAATATGATATTTAAGGCCACGAGACAGAATGAGATCAGTAAAAGGACAGTTCATATAGACAAGAAAAGAGGACTCAGGAAAAAATGCCTGAAGCATGCCCAATTTACCGAGCACAGGGAGAGCAACTAGAAAAGAAAATTGAATTGTAGCTATCAGCTTAAAAGGGTGAAAACCAAAAAAAAAAAAAACCAGAGAACAGTGTTTCAAAAAGAAAGGATAAGCCCAATGAGTGAAAATGCTACTGTAAGACCCAGAAAGATGAGAACAGAAAATAAACCGCTGCGTTTAGCAACACAGAAGGTGTTGGCAACCGTGACAAAAGCATTTTCAGTGGTTTGGAGGGAAGAGTTTGATCTATATAATGTGGATACACGAGACATTAGAAGACATAAACAAACCCACATCCTTGAGATTGGATTAACTCATCCATAAAAAATATTTAGGGAGTGAAGGCAAATGGAGCAGAGTTTAGAAAGCTAAATGAAATGAGTGAAAGTCGCTCAGTTGTGTCCAACTCTTTGCGACCCCATGGACTATACAGTCCATGGAATTCTCCAGGCCAGAATACTGGAGTGGGTAGCCGATCCTTTCTCCAGCAGATCTACCTGACTCGGAAATCAAACCAGGGTCTTCTGCTTTGCAGGTTGAGCTACTAGGGAAGCCCCGGAAACAAAGAGTATTATATTTAAGAGAAGGAAGAGGGAGATAGGGAGACAACAGAATTAAGAACCTTTAAATAATATACTATCAGAAACCGAAAGAGTAGAAAGTTTCAATCTACCTGACTCGGAAATCAAACCAGGGTCTTCTGCTTTGCAGGTTGAGCTACTAGGGAAGCCCCGGAAACAAAGAGTATTATATTTAAGAGAAGGAAGAGGGAGATAGGGAGACAACAGAATTAAGAACCTTTAAATAATATACTATCAGAAACCGAAAGAGTAGAAAGTTTCAGGAGAAAGAGAATAAATGAAAGTGTTGTAAGTGAATCACAATTAGATAATCAGTGGAACTGATTATCAGTTTTATCAACTTAGTGACAGTACTTGCAGTTGGGTGAGGCAGAACTCAACTTTGGCTGTGATGGAGGGCAGAATTAGAACAGACTCTTAGCACAGATAAACCGAGAAGAAGCAGCCAGCAAAGACTATCTTAATATTACAGGGAGCTAGAATATAGGGTCGAGTGATGGTGGGACTAGCATCAAATACCAATATAAGTTTCTTAAGTAAAAAAAAAAAAAAAAAGCTCTGAACTGGGTAGCATTGTTAAAGAAGGCAAACCATGAGTCAGTTTTCAAGGGACAGATAAGTTTGCAGACAAGATTAGGGTAAATAAGCTGTCGGTTCAAAGTAACTTTTTATATACTGAATTTTTCTAAAATAGTTTTTGTCCTCACATTGCTCAAAACTCACTCACCCCATGGTACTCCATTCCCTTCCTCCCTCTGCTCATCCTATAATGCATCTTTATCCTGCGTAAGATGAATTTTATACATCTGATAGTTCAGTGAATTCCATCTGGACTAGGGCATAGGATTACAGATGATTGGACTCTAATCGCAGATAGTAAATTGAGGCCATATTGCAAAAATCACTGAAGAAATAAACAGAAAAGTATTAATTTGAGGTACTGAGTATGGCATAGGTGAGTAGGAGGAAGATATATTGGCATCTCAGCAGAGACTTAAAAGTAGAGATACAAGTAGAAGGAATTAAATAAAAACTAGCCTTAATGAGAGAGAGTTAAAAGGCACTGATTTAAATTAAACATTAAAATTGAATCAAATTTTCAGTCAATTGATATTGAATGTAAATATTAAGGGATAGACCCTGAGACATATATATGTTAGATTATATGTAGACAGTATATGAAGAAAGGAGAGTATAAGTATAGAAATCCAACAATTACAATGAAAAATTATTATACACTATGGTATATTATAACCAATAGAAAGTGTTTTAGAATTTAACAGGTAGAAGGATGAGAAAAGTAGCAGAAGTCCCCTCGTTGGTTAAAACTCTGAAATCTATTTGCTTTATTCACCAAATAGTTACTTAATGGGAAATGAGTATGTACGAATGTCCAATAAAATAAAATGTAAATAATTTTTTATCTTGTAATCGAAATTGAATCTTAAGTTTCAAAGGACATATCCTTTACTGGCAAGGAGTATTTTTCTGATCATAAAATATACTTTAAACAACACATCTGGCAGTCCATTTTGTTACTTCTGTCCTCTCCGTGTTCTTTCTTGACCCCATGGACTATAGCCCACCAGGCTCTACTTACCCTGCAATTCTCCAATACATCTGGCAGTCCGTTTTGTTATTTCTGTCCCCTCTTTGTTCTTTCTTGACCCCATGAACTATAGCTCACCAGACTTCACTCACCCTGGAATTCTCCAGTCAAAAATACTGGAATGGGTTTCCATTCCCTTCTCCAGGGGATCTTCCCAACCCAGGGATCAAACCTGGGTCTCCTGCATTACAGGCAGATTCTTTACCATCTGAGCCACCAGGGAAGCCCTGATGCCATCAATACAATTCAACTCAGTTCTGACACTGTCAACCATGAGATAGCATCAGATTGCACAGGTGAAGGGCTCTGTCCAACANCTTCCCAACCCAGGGATCAAACCTGGGTCTCCTGCATTACAGGCAGATTCTTTACCATCTGAGCCACCAGGGAAGCCCTGATGCCATCAATACAATTCAACTCAGTTCTGACACTGTCAACCATGAGATAGCATCAGATTGCACAGGTGAAGGGCTCTGTCCAACAAAACTTCCCTCCACTTCAGAGATCAGCTGGAAGCCCAGGTTGTCAGTCATGCTTCTGACCATGAGGCTACAGATTGGAGGTTCTCATGACTGCCTACCTGGGTTCAATTTCCAAAGAGGCTTACAGAACTCAGGGAAGCCATCTACTCAGTAGATTACCAATTTATTGCAAAGGTTAGTAGAGGATAAGAATCAGCAGCCAGATGAAGAGACACATAGAGTGAGATTGCTAACATGAGCTTTTGTCCTCATAGAGTTTGCAGCCCAGGACTATAGTATGTGAAGGGTTTTGGTTCCCCAACCTGAAAACTCTTTGAACCTGTCTTTTATTCATGGAGGCTTTTTTTTGGAGTTTTATGGAGGCTTCACTCATTACATAGGGATGTTTAGTTAACTCATGGGTCACTGGTGATTGATTCAACCTCTACTCCCCACACCCTTACCCAGAAATTTGAGAGTAATTTTTTTGGCAACTGCCTCCTTCCTTAGGTGCTTTCCAAAGCACCTAACCATGTTAACTTAAACCCAGTTCAGTGAAAGGGGCTTGCTTACTGTGAGTAACAAGACACCCGTTTTACCTCCATGGGTCTGAAGCATCAAGAGACCAAATATTATAGCTAAAATTTCTCCCATTGCTCTTATCACTCAGAAAATTCAAGAACTTGGGGAGCTATGAGCTAGAAACTGTGGATGAAGACCAAATGTATATGAGATAATAATTTAAGTCATCTGAATGGCCAAAAGTTACAGTTCATATATATTACAATATCACAGTTAGTAACTACCTAATTACATTGAATTGAGTTTATTATAATGAATATATAATGTATGTAAATACAGATAATATATATAATATATTTATAACACATTTGATTAGACTCAGAATTTAGATGAGATTCTTGTCAAAGCTAAACTATATACAAGTGCTATTCAGACCCTGTTAAGTGCTTGACGCATACAACTTGCATTGTACTAGTTTGGTATGGTCTGAAGTCTATGCTCATCCGATGCAACTAGAAAAAAGAAAACAGGTCAGCTGTACATAAGGGAACTCCTGCCCATTTGTTACAGCTCTTGTACTTTATCTAAAGTGGACTCTTACCCCACATTACTTTTACATACCCACAGTGCACAAATAGCTCAGAGATATAAACCATGGAACCAGTAATTAAGCACATCTTGAAATATTACTTTAGTGATGCCATGACTTGGGCAAATGGGTTCTAGTTTTCAAAGTGAATTTCATTTCAGTTCAGTTGGTCAGTCGTGTCTGACTCTTTGCGACCCCATGGACTGCAGCATGCCAGGCCTCCCTGTCCATCACCAACTTCTGGAGCTTACTCAAACTCATGTCCATTGAGTCAGTGATGCCATCCAACCATCACATCGTCTGTTGTCCCCTTCTCCTCCCACCTTCAATCTTTCCCAGCATCATGTCTTTTCTAGTGAGTTGAATCTTCGCATAGGTGGCCAAAGTATTGGAGTTTCAGCTTCAGCATCAGTCCTTCCAATGAATATTCAGGACTGATTTCCTTTAGGATGGACTGGTTGGATCTCCTTGCAGTCCAAGGGACTCTCAGGAGTCTTCTCCAACACCACAGTTCAAAAGCATCAATTCTTTAGTGCTCAGCTTTCTTTAGTGACTTTATTTCCATGTAATAAAGTGAATTTATTTCCATACAATACACTGCTATCATTTTATCTTCCAATGTGTTGTCCAATGTTTCAATTGCTGCTATTTCAATGAAAATAAGTACATTATCTTCACAAAAATTGTCATTTTCAAAGCAAGCAAACCTCACCCATCTAAAACCAATCCCTTCATTTACCAGAAGCTGCCAGAGAATAAAAATAAAAAAGGATGGAAAGGGGGATTTGATATTTTGACATCCTACTTTACTCAAGATTCAAGATGACTAAAGATCTGACAGGAAATAAAACAGTTTTGAGAAGTTGGATAAGGTGACAAAATTGAATCAGATGATAACATTTACAGAAAGTAGCAACTTCTGTGAATGACCATTTATCAAAGTGGATTGACTAAGTTTAGTGATCATGTCCAGAATTTAAAACACTGAAATAGTAGCAAATGCACAGAAAAATTATTACAAAGAAATATGAGATGGTTTTTGGAAATATTTTTAATACACTATTTATTTCAGCATTTTGGGAAAGGGGTATCAGGAATAAACATCAGTGCTTTCACTATTTAAAAAACAGTGCTTATGTGTTTTTTTTAATTAACCAGAATCTGCACATCTTAGGAAAAAAATATATATATGTGTGTATGGTTTTACATTTTTATCTGCACCTGGTGGAAGTATAGCCATCTATTTAAAGTTTATGAAAGTATGTCTTCTGTCAGTTTCTTGTTGTATATGTCCTGTGTGTCTGACACTGGAGAAACATCCAGAAACACACATACAAGCACATATACACACACACAAATAGCAAAATATCACTAAACTAGAATTTTTTATTTTTCTTCCTCAATAAAAGATATCCAAGAAAAATATTTTAAATTTTCTTTAGTAAATGAAATTTCCTGTATCAGCAAAGGGCGGTTTCTCTGTATGCTAACTTTTACAATTCTAGGAATGTAAATATGTAAATTGACTTGATTAAATGGAGCTGGTCACATTGTTTTACATCACCTCTTTTTTTATTACAAGTCAGAGGAAAGAAAAATACAATAAAATTTGCTGTTTCCTATCCAAACCAAGTTAAGAATATCATGGCAGTTCTTCAAGAAATGTGTGCTTTATCCAGATCAAAATATTAATAAAGCAAAACATGGACAACAAAAAAATTATATAGAAGGGAAAACTGTTTCACAGAAAAACGTGGACTTGCAAAGATTTCTTGGCTCTCCAAAACCTGCTGTGATAGCATCCATTTTATTTTCTTGATAGGCGTCTCCTTTTAATCAATAGAACTTGGATTGTTCATATTTTATTCTGAAACCACTTTCAGTCGACGATGATATAATGAAAACAGAAGGTAAGACTCCTTCTGAGTGTGTCTGTGTTACATAAAAACACCTCTGGAAGATTGGAAAGCTTCTCGAACCATCACAATAAAACAATAACACTGATGGAGTGAAAGGATGTGGTAGCAATTCAGGTTCAGGGAGACCTGCCTATGATCTCTTCAAATCACATTCAGATTACCTCTGCTGTTAGGTTGGACTCTGTTAGTAAGTAATCTTTATCAAGTTAGAAAGCATGCAGTGTAGTAGTTAAAGTCAAGGAGAACTTGGAAAATCATAAATCTATTTCAACATATAAGCAAAACTTAATAAAAAGAATATAAAGAATGTCAGGTGCTTCTTTACCTCAAAAAATCAAAATGTTGCCATCTTTGGGCATCTGAGATAGGGACATTCTGAGCTGCTCGAAGAATAGCTCTGATCTCAGTCTGCAGTGCTGGAGAGTTTGACCTCAGGCAAAGAAAACACATGCTGCCTCTTGAGAGATTTTTGAGACACTGCATGAGACCTTCTGGGACTTTTAGAAGGATCTTGAAGAAATGTTTGAGTGTCCCTGAAAGACTGCAGAGATTGAAAAGTATCAAGGACTTTAACAAAAATCAACAGAAAGCAATTGAAACACCGACAATGGCAAAGAAAGATTTTTTTTAGTAATCCCGTAAATGACACATTTCAAATCCCTCTTTGGCACCAGAGACCAGTTTAGTGAAAAGCAGTTTTGCCACAAACCAGGGTTGGGGGAAAGGTTTCATGGTGTTTCAGATGCATTACGTTTACTGTGCACTTTATTATTATTACATCAGCTTCACCGCAGGTCATCGGGTATTAGATCTCAGAGGTTGGAGACCCTGCATTAGAGGAATCTCTATGTTCAGACAGCCTACACATCCTTGATATTAATGGCAAGAGGCAGAGTCAACACAAAGCGTATATAGAAAGAGAACAAGCATATAAGTGACCTTCAGTTCCTGAGGTTCCGTTGACCTGAGTTTGAGCCTCAAATCATTTAGTGTTGCAATCAGCAAGTCATGGAAAGACACTTGGCTCAGGTTTTACAAAAGACATGGTAAATACGTTGATGGCTTTCGTTGTCATGTTTTAAAGCTGATCAGCTTAGGGGCACTATTCATTATGAGGTTTTTTTTTTTTTTTTTTTTTTTCCCCCTAGCATTGAACTGTCTCTTCCTAGGTGAAGTCAGGATTCCAATTGTCATCTGTGTTTTGGCCAGGATGAAGTTAAGGAATTAAAGCAAAAAGAATGTGGGTTTACAACCCTGAGGCTTATTGTAGAACAGAAGACAAAGGGCNTTTTTTTTTTTTTTTTTTTTTTTCCCCCTAGCATTGAACTGTCTGTCCCTAGGTGAAGTCAGGATTCCAATTGTCATCTGTGTTTTGGCCAGGATGAAGTTAAGGAATTAAAGCAAAAAGAATGTGGGTTTACAACCCTGAGGCTTATTGTAGAACAGAAGACAAAGGGCAATGGACAAGTTGTAGAACTTCATGGCATGTAAAATACTGGCCAACAAGGTAACAGAGGCTGTGTTCATGCATTTCAGTAGGAAGGAGAAGAGAATGAGGATCAGAAAAAGGAGGAGGAGGAGAGGGAGAGAGGAAGAAGAAGAAAAGGAGGAGGTAAGATTTGATCTGTCAGAAGAAAAGAGTTATAAGAACTGGTTATGTGGGGGAGGGAATATGATTTCTTTATGAAAGACAATGCCTGTTGGGGAGCAGGGCAAAGGTTTTGGTCTCCATGCCATTAATAAATCTATCCAGTATGATTTCCTGATTAGGAAGTAGTATGACAAGTAAACAGAAGAGTCATGGGATAATAGCTTCTCAGTGTGAATTGGGAACTTAGAGGTCAACAAGTTTAATCTCCTGTTAGATGCTGTGTACCTGTCAGAAAATAAGTAGAAGCTTAGTTATTGGAATGAAGAAAATTCTGATTTATTAATATCAACTTCTTAATGATTAAATTACAAAGTGATTCATTCAAATAAAGAAGATGCCTTCCTTATGAAAGTCTCAAGTTGCATAAATGAAAAATATCGTGGTAAAGTGAGAAACATTTGACCAAGTTCTGTGTCTGTCAAAATAATCAAGAACTCATTTGCTACTCATTAGGTCCACTTTTTATGAATTCTCTTTGTAGAAAATTCACATATCACAAATCCAACCTAAGCAGTCATTCAGAGAAGCCCCTGCTCAACATAGCATATAAATTAAAGCTGCTTTGAAAAGGATACATTGCCCTCTCGACTGGAGATGTGATTCTGCATGTAGACTAATTACGGGAGACTACAGTGGCTGAACAATTCTTGCAGCAGTGGCACAAAACGTAAAATAGTCATTCTCGATATTAGAACATCATGGAAGGGGATTTAAGTTCTGCTATCAGAATTTAAATTTTACATGACACAATTGTGAACTTAATACCACTAAATATCTACTAAAACTTAGCTGAAAGAAACTAGGTTTGGAGAGAGTCTTTTGAGTGCTACTTTATACAACCATTCTGCTGCTGCTGTTTAATTGCTCAGTCGTGTCCAGCTCTTCGCAACCCCATGGACTGTGGCCCACCAGGCCCCTCTGTCCATGGGATTTCCCAGGTAAGGAGTACTAGAGTGAGGAACCATTTCCTTCCCCAGGGGATCTTCCTGGACCAGGAACTGAACCCCTGTCTCCTGCATTGGCAGGCAGACTGTTTATCTTTGAGCCACCAGGGAAGCCTGAACCATTCTGCTAGATTCTTACTTATGACCACTAGGTTGGCCAAACACACAAGGGCAGGTGCTGGACGTCAGCTTTGTTTTGATTAGCCCCAACTTGCCACACCGCATCCCCATTAGACTTTAGCCAAACACACACACAGTGACTCACGTGATGTGTTACATACACTGAGCTGCTTTTACCGATTGTGCTTTGGCATAAGGACATGGAAGACTATCTTAAAAGTTAGAATCTTGCTGCTAGAATTATGGTGGAAAATACTTTAGTTGAAAGTATTTTCTTTATGAAGATTCTTGGGAGAAGTTTCTTTATCATCTTAGTATCATCAACACTTACATCTTTTCCAGTTGATTCCAACTCTTTTCTCTCTTGAACACTACAGTAAATATATAAATGACTACCTTTGTCTTTTAGTATTGGATTAAAGAAAGTGTACAGTTAATTAAGGTTCCATTGCTAGCAACTAAAAAGTTGTCATGGTACACATTTTGTATCAGCCTTAATTCTGATTCTGTGATATTTCAGCCTGTGTTTGTTCTCTGTGTCCTTTTTGTTTACTCCAAATGTTGGAAATTTTGCTTCATTTTATCTATATTTTATTTATATTAAGCACTTTTGTCAATCTACTTTCATCAAGATTTTTCAACTAAAATGAGAGATGGAAAGCTGGCAACTTTTCCAAAACCAAATTTTTGATTTTTCAGGAGGGAGGTTGGGCATAATGCAACTTCCAGTATATACCAATATCAATAGTATATATCAAGTATAAATTTCATTAGGAAAACTTATTCAATTGAGAGCTTTCCATTCTTTCATAAAGAAGTTAGATATTTAAAGAACTGTAGTCAACAAAGCACTTTGAAAACCTAATTTTTACTCAGTATAATTAAATTAGAAGTAAATCTGTAGCTGTCTACACCATACACAAAAATAAGCACAAAATAAATAAAAGACTTAAATATAAGACCTGGAACCAATAAACTTTGAGAAGAAAACACAAGTAGTATGCTCTTGGACACTGGACTTAGTGATAATTTTTTGCATATATCTCCTCAAGCAAGGGAAACAAAAGAAAAAATAAGTAAATGAGACTTCATCAAACTAAAAAACTTTGGCAACTAAAAGAAACCATCAATAAAATGAGGAGAGCTACTGAATGGAGAATATATTTGCAAATGCTCTTTCATAAGTTGTTTCCCAGGGGAGTAAGGGTTCACCATTCTAACACCATTCTGTATATTATATATGTCATTGAACAGTTAAATATAAGATGGTAGAAAGTGAAAGGCAAGTTTCTCACTACTGGAGTGGGAGGTTACAGATCAGTTCAGTTCAGTCTCTTAGTCATGGCCGACTCTTTGTGACCCTGTGGACTGCAGCATGCCAGGCTTCTATGTCCATCACCAATTCCCAGAGCCTGCTCAAATTCATGTCCATCACTTTGGTGATGCCATCCAACCATCTCATCCTTTGTCATCCCCTTCTCCTCCCACCTTCAGTCTTTCCCAGCATTAGGATCTTTTCCAATGAGTCAGTTCTTTGCATCAGGTGGCCAAAGTATTGGAGTTTCAGCTTCAGCATCAGTCCTTCCAATAAATATTCAGGACTGATTTCCTTTAGGATGGACTGGTTGAATATCCTTGCAGCTCAAGGGACTCTCAAGAGTCTTCTCCAACACCACAGTTCAGAAGCATCAATTCTTCAGCACTCAGCTTTCTTTATAGTCCAATTCACATCCATACATGACTACTGGAAAAACCATAGCTTTGACTAGATGGACCTTTGTTGGTAAAGTGATGTCTCTGCTCTTTAATATTGCTGTCTAGGTTGGTCATAACTTTTCTTCAAAAGAACAAGCATCTTTTAATTATTGAATAAGATGGCAGAGGGTGGAAGGCAACTTTCTCACTAACGGAGGGAGAGATTACCGATAAAGGGAATGACTCATGTGATAATGAATTAGAGCTGGAAACATCAATATGAACTCAGGTTCTGCTTAATAAAGATACATATGTTACATATAGAAAAGTGTATGCATATATATGTATTAATATATACCTAAATAGTTGCTACTCTTGTCAGCTGAAAGGGTCTGGAAGTAAAAATATCCCAGTAGCAGTGAACAGTCCCCTATAATGAAATGGACATTTTTTTCGGTGTTAGTTCTAAAAGGTCTTGTAGGTCTTCATAAAACCGTTCATCTTCAGCTTCTTCAGCATTGCTGGTTGGGGCATAGACTTGGATAACTGTGATACTGAATGGTTTGCCTTGGAAATGAACAGAGATCATTCTGTCATTTTTGAGATAGCATCCAAGTACTGCATTTCGGACTCTTTTGTTGACCATGATGGCTACTCCATTTCTTCTGAGGGATTCCTGCCCGCAGTAGTAGATATAATGGTCATCTGAGTTAAATTCACCGATTCCAGTCCATTTTAGTTCGCCGATTCCTAGAATGTCGATGTTCACCCTTGCCATCTCTTGTTTGACCACTTCCAATTTGCCTTGATTCATGGACCTGACATTCCAGGTTCCTATGCAATATTGTTCTTTACAGCATCGGAT
>SJYX01018196.1:47272-123687 GCA_006410675.1 Oreotragus oreotragus | reverse complement strand
TTGCCGGGAGAAATATCAATAACCTCAGATATGCTGATGACACCACCCTTATGGCAGAAAGTGAGGAGGAGCTAAAAAGCCTCTTGATGAAAGTGAAGGAGGAGAGTGAAAATGTTGGCTTAAAGCTCAACATTCAGAAAACAAAGATCATGGCATCTGGTCCGATCACTTCATGGGAGATAGACGGGGAAACAGTGGAAACAGTAGTCAGCCTTTATTTTGGGGGGATCCAAAATCACTGCAGATGGTGACTGCAGCCATGAAATTAGAAGACACTTACTCCTTGGAAGAAAAGTTATGACCAACCTGGATAGTATATTCAAAAGCAGAGACATTACTTTACTGACTAAAGTCCATCTAGTCAAGGCTATGGTTTTTCCTGTGGTCATGTATGGATGTGAGAGTTGGACTGTGAAGAAAACTGAGTGCTGAAGAATTGATGCTTTTGAACTGTGGTGTTAGAGAAGACTGTTGAGAGTCCCTTAGACTGCAAGGAGATCCAACCAGTCCATTCTGAAGGAGATCAACCCTGGAATTTCTTTGGAAGGAATGATGCTAAAGCTGAAACTCCAGTACTTTGGCCACCTCATGTGAAGAGTTGACTCATTGGAAAAGACTCTGATGCTGGGAGGGATTGGGGGCAGGTGGAGAAGGGGACTACCGAGGAACAGATGGCTGGATGGCATCACGGACTTGATGGACGTGAGTCTGAGTGAACTCCGGGAGATGGTGATGGACAGGGAGGCCTGGTGTGCTGCGATTCATGGGGTCGCAGAGTTGGACATGACGGAGCGACTGAACTGAACTGAACTGAACTGAGCAGTGAACATACTTAGAATGCAGATTGTGGCTAGTAGTGTTCTCGAAGAAAAAGGGGATCAATGTTATTTGGAGAATCTTCAGGGCCAGAAAATAAGGAATTATTAAACAAACAAAAAAAATAGTGAGATTATGTCAGGGGGACATGAGAACCAGCTGAAAGAGCTCCCAGTAGCCAGAGATAGGACAATTTCAGCAACAAAACTCGGTTAGTCAGTCATGTCAAACTTTTGCAGCCCCATAGACTCCAGCCCACCAAGCTCCTCTGTCAATGGAATTCTTCAGGGAGGAATACTGGAGCTGGTTGCTGTTTCCTACTCCAGGAGATTTTTCCAATCCACAGATTGAACCCATATCTCTGTGTCTCCTGCATTGGCAGGCAGACTCTTTACCACTGAGCCACCTGGGAAGCCCTACAGCAGGGAAAGGGAAAGCAAAGTAACTTTACAGCGAAGAAATACAACAGCCACTCCTTCAGACAGATACCAAAGCTAACCTCAACAGTGGTGAGCCCTGTTGATGTACATACTCTTAATATGATGTGATGAAAATGGCACTTTACTTCTGTAACCTCCTCCCAAGAAAACATAACTTATGTTTAATAATAAGTCCAACAAATCCCAATTAAGGAACTTTCTACAATGTACTCGACAGTACTCCTCAAAACTGCTAAGATCATCAATAAAGGGAGAGTCTGAGAAATTGACTCACAGCTAAGAAAAGCCTAAGGACACATGGCAACTAAATATAATATGGTATCCTGGATAGGCTCCTGGAACATAAAATAGTATTGAGTGAGTGAGTGAGTGAGTGGAATTGCTCAGTCGTGTCCAACTCTTTGCGACCCCATGGACTGTAGCCTACCAGGCTCCTCTGTCCATCGGATTTTCCATGCAATAGTCCTGGAGTGGATTGCCATTTCCTTCTCCAGGGGATCTTCCCAACCCAGGGATCGAACCCGGGTCTTCTGCATTTTAGACAGATGCTTTACCATCTGAGCCACCAGGGAAGTAGGTGAAAATTATTAGAAAATCTGACTATAGTATGGACTTTAATAATAATGAGTTAATATTGGTTTGTTAATTGTAACAATAATCTACCTGCCAGTGCAGGAGATCCAAGGTATGTAGATTTGATTCCTGGATTGGGAAGATCCCCTGGAGTAGGAAATGGCAACCTGCTCTAGTATTCTTGCCTGAAAAATTCCATGGACAGAGAAGCATGCTGGACTACAGTCCATGGGGTCACGAGTCAGACATGACTTAGCAACTACACAACAATGTCCAATATTTGGGGGTAAAATAGACATAGATATGTTATATGTTGGGGGTAAATTCATTAAAGATACTCAAAGAACTGTGCAGCTCATGAATTCACATGGATAAGAACTTATTGGACTTCCCTGGTGGCTGACCTGTAATCCCTTGGACTGCCAGTCAATCCTAGAGGAAATCAGTCCTGAATATTCACTGGAAGGACTGATGTTAAAGCAGAAACTCCAGTACTTTGGCCACCTGATGCAAAGAACCGACTCCTTGGAAAAGACCCTGATGCTGGGAAAGATTGAAGGTGGGAGGAGAAGGGGATGAAAGAGGATGAGATGGTTGGATGGCATCACCAACTCAATGGACATGAGTTTGAACAAGCTCTGTGAATTGGTGATGGACAGGGAAGCCTGGTGTGCTGTAGTCCATGGCGTCTAAAAGAGTCAGACATGACTGAGCTTCTGAACTGACTATGAANGCTGGGAAAGATTGAAGGTGGGAGGAGAAGGGGATGAAAGAGGATGAGATGGTTGGATGGCATCACCAACTCAATGGACATGAGTTTGAACAAGCTCTGTGAATTGGTGATGGACAGGGAAGCCTGGTGTGCTGTAGTCCATGGCGTCTAAAAGAGTCAGACATGACTGAGCTTCTGAACTGACTATGAAGATAACAAAAAGTCCTCAGGCACAGGTTTCCAGGAATCACCAAGCAGCACTGAGATAATAGATTTAAGTAAATATAAAACCTTAACTCTCCAAGACAACTTATATTCAAGAAGAAAGAGAAGGGATTTATGACTTTCAACTTTAGGCAGAATGAGAATTTTTAAATATTTTTAAAAACCTTTAAAAGTGTGACACCTTTGACTCTCCACATTTTATTTCATTGTTTGAATCCAGAGATGGCTTGTTTCTCTGATATTTTCTTAGAAAACTATCATAAATAAGCAATCAGATGAGACACTAAATGAAGCTATATCTTTAAAGCTTCATACAGGTGAGAATAGAGCTTATAAATATGTACATCTTACTATAACACCTGCTTTTTAAGATAAATAGAATTAGGCTATCACAACTGGTATCTAAAAGTTATTAGCTTAATAATTTTCAGAAATCATTAAATAGAGCATGATATAGCAAAGGGAGTATTTTATCAAACCAATGAAACTTCTAGTTCTGTGGTAGATACACCAGGTCTTTAAATGCAACCTATGAGAGTATGTTTGTCCAAGTAAAAAACCGCTAATTATCTGTAAACTCACAATGATCTTTAAACTTTCAAAGTAAGTGGTTCTCAGGGGGGCATTTGCCCTTCTAGCTCCAGATGTTCTAAAAACTATAACAAACTACAAGTCATCAGGTATCTCCTCTGAGAAGTTTGTTAACTTTGGGTTAATTTCAATTTAGGATAAATCTCGTTAGGATTGTCTTCATTCCTCTCTGCTAGGTACTAATTATATTCAATCAGTTATAACATATCTCAAAAAATAAGACATTTTCTTTCTCCTCAATGCATTAGATTGATTTTTTTTCTGCCCAATAATATAAAAACCCATTATCCACTACCCATCTAGTGTCCAGCTCTCAATAAATATTTTATGAATTAATCAAGGGCTGCAAAAATAAATATATTGCTAGCCCCAGCTCAAAATATCTTAATCCAAATTCAGCAATTGAACAATAAACAATTATGAAGCATCTGTTACTTGCCAGCCACTATACTAGGTTCTAAGAACACAGAATTGAATAAGAGTTAAGGGAATGGCTGCCCACTCCAGTATTCTTGCCTGGAGTATTCCATGGACAGAGGAGCCTGGCGGGCTACAGTCCATGGGGTCACAAAGAGTTGGACAAGACTGACCAACTCATTCTATACTTTATTAACCAATTTCAGAAAATAGACTGCTTTTCATAAGAAATTNCACTCCAGTATTCTTGCCTGGAGTATTCCATGGACAGAGGAGCCTGGCGGGCTACAGTCCATGGGGTCACAAAGAGTTGGACAAGACTGACCAACTCATTCTATACTTTATTAACCAATTTCAGAAAATAGACTGCTTTTCATAAGAAATTCATAATATTTCATAATGGCTAATAGCTGATTGCAAATGAATATTTCATATGCCTAATTTCAATGGAAGCTCAATGTATTTCTACTTACCTCAGAAAAGGACAATTGAAAAAATATTAGAACTGCTCATAAGCAGTTTGATTAATCTATTGCCAATGCCAGTATAATGTGCTGATTAAAATGAAGCCTCTGAGGGTATTCCTTGATGTCCAGTGGTTAAGACTCCTCACTTTCAATGACCAAGGCTCAAGCTGGATCCCTGATCAGGGAACTGAGATCCCACAAGCAACATGGCGACCCAGTCAAAAGAGAGAAAAAAAGGTAAACATCTGAGTTCCACTTCTGACTTCTTTGCTAGCTGTGTGGTTTCGGTATTTGTAAACTGCAATTTCCTAACTTGTAAGTTGGGGAAATAGTGATAGTGTCTCATAGAGTCATTGTGACAATGAAATTGGATCATCTAAATCTGAAACAGATTAAACACTTAGTAAAAGCTACTAATGTCAGATTCAGTGGTGCGGCCAGCTTTATAAGACAAGATGGAGACTCAAAAGTGGTGATTTCTTTGCAGGTAGATAAAACCAGTTTGAGATTGTGTTTGCAGAGCAGTTTACATAAGACTGAGAAAATGTCTTGGGTCTTTGTGTGTATCAAAGAATGGGGAGAAAATGGATGCATCCTGTGGGAATCTAAAGTGTCACCAGGCTTTTGATTGTTGTCACCATTAGTGTTTATTACTTTTTGTTACCACTTCAGGAGGAGTGAGGAAAACATGTCACAGTAAACTCTGTTGTCACATTTTCTAGTTGCTTAATATTGTGGAAAGAGAACTGATAATTGAACATAAAATGACTCCCTCCACACTGTGGATTTAAATGAAAATTTGAAATTTCATCTAAATTCTAGGCATATGAGAAGCCTCAGTAGGACATCTCACTGCTAGCATTCATTCATTCATTCATTCACTTGCCCAAGTATTCATTTACATATGGTGAAAGTTACTCAGTCCTGTCTGACTCATAGACTATTTAGTCCATGGAATTCTCCACCCAGAATAGTGGAGTGAGTAGCTGTTCCCGTCTCCAAGGGGTCTTCCCAACCCAGGAATCAAACCCAGGTATTCCACATTGCAGGTGGATTCTTGACTAGCTGAACCACCAGGGAAGCCCCCATTTACATATAAAAGAGTAATAATGTCCATGAGGAACTTTTTTGAGAAACATATTTTTGTCTCACACTAGTGCTACTACAGTGGTCAAATTAAAACTGAATTTTGCAAAATGAGGTTTTAAAAAGGTTCTTTTTAAACCTCCTGCAGAGACAAGAAAGAGTCAGCTTGCTGAGTAAGTTATTTCCTGAAAAATAGAAAAAGATAATGATAAGTCTATGTCAGTCAGCAGGTAATTCCATCAATGACCTTGTGTGATTACATGCAGTGGGGAGCAGTAACAGTATAGAATTTTAAATTAAACATAGAAAACGAACCTATGATTTTCCTGAGCATTTCTGGAATACTTCATAATTAAATTTAAATGATGAGAAGATGGGAAAGGCAAAACCAATGAGAAACCACAAATTGCAATTTAAAATTATTAACTGCATCGCAGGCTCAAATGTGGTCCATGCTACGTGCCCTGTAGCATAGGGAAGCCTTTCATGAGGTCACGTCACTGCAACAGTATCTCCTGTTTTCACTCTATAATTGTTTAATCATTTTGCCAGTGTCTAAAATATATACATTTATTTAATTTTAATGTATCAGTGGTGCCTTGTCATTCATTTCTGAGCCCTGTCAATTTAAAAGGTACTCAGAAGCTAAAAGCTGAGAGTTATGCTTCAATCGGCAGAAATTTTTAGGACTTTAAGACTGGGAGGCAATATCTCAAGTAATCCTGTGAGAACTTCTCTGAGGAGGCAAAAGGGGGAACCAGGTTATACAGAAGTTTTGCAACAAAGGGAAGGTAGTCTGAATGTTTTTGGTAAATTAAAAAAAAAAAAAAAAAAGCTGGTAAAGAATCTGCCTGCAGTGTGGGAGACCTGGATTAGACCCCTGGGTTGGGAGGATCCCCTGGAGAAAGGAACAGCTACCCACTCCAGTGTTCTGGCCTGGAGAATTCCATGGGCTCTATAGTCCATGGGGTTGCAGAAAGTCAGATACAACTGAGCGACTTTCACTCACTCAAATATTCCAAGTTAAGAAATGTAGGGCTTTTCTGTGTGAGAAGATGCAAGAGTCTGAGCTCTCAGAAATCATTCCTTTCATATGCATCTCAGCCATCTGGGGCCAATATGCTGTGTTTTCCAGGGCTCACCATAGAAGGTGGTTGTAGTCTGCTGGCTGCTTGATGGCAGGTATTGTTCTCCTCCCTGAGTTGCTTTAGGGTCCACTGGCTCACAGTGGAAGGCTGCAGTGGTTGAGGACTGTGACATCCTTGTTTCCAGATATGGCAGGAAATGGTCCATTTCTCAGCTCTACCTCCTAAGCAGTGAAATTACTAAGACTCGCCCGCTTAGCCACCATCACCGACCACTCGTGTACCCTGTGTTTCCCAACCATTCTAAACCTAGTGTAGTCTTCTGGGACCCATTTGCATTATGGGTTTCTGCTCTGAAATGACAAGATCTGAGCACAGCCGGAGCAGCATTTGTAAACCTCTGCATTCTCCTGTGACTGTTTCCCCCCATTGCCACTGCGTCTTGTTAGTGCTATGCTTGGATCCACACCGTTAGAGCAGCAGCCCAGCTGCTGTCATTCTCAGTTATCTAGGGCGCCTGCTAAGACAGACCAACTCTGAGAAAATGTCTGTGCCCCGCATTTTATCACCCAGAGACAAAACCTTGAAAACACACGACCAATTATTTGAAGTCTCCCCAAGTCTCACAGGATAAAACCAACTGCCCTTAGCAACTCAGAAAAAGAGCTGAACTAAGGCAGATAGAACAGGTTAGTACCAGATCAAAACCTACCTTCAGACTGGAAGGGCCAGTTAAGATGACTGCCAGAAGGGAATGCAAGATACCAAAGAAGCAACTATTTCCATCTTTCTTTTTTTTCTTAATTTGAGAGAATTATAAGTAAAAAATTCCATGATAGTCCACAATTCAGTAATTTTTTTAAAACTAATTTTAAGTGTATATCCTCTATATCATTTCAGGCAACAAGACAGAGATCATGTTCAATGTGTGCACAATGAATTAAAGTGTGATAAAATTTTCTTTAAATTAGCAAATAACAGATGGAAATATCTTTCATGGATTTGCATACCCTTTTCATTATAAGAGGTTTTCACTAACTTTGAGGCTAGTTTCTTATGATAGGTAAGTTTGGGGATTAAAGGTAATTCAAATGTTTAAAATTTGGGTAGGGAAGGACTTCAACTTTTGACTCTAACTTTAATTACCTAACTTGTCTGTACTTCAGAATCATTGGGGGACTTTAAAAATTATGTTATAGTGGTATGAGTCAAAACACTAACAATTCAATTATCACTCATCATAAATTGTAAGATGAACCCCCATTCAGAGAGATTATACATGGAAAAATAGTGAGGTGTAGAACTGGTAATGACTGCAAAATTGGCTTTGCACGTTATCAGCCAGAGGTAATGATCTAATTGAACTTTCCCTAGCATTGGTGAAATAGGTAAGGGAATAGAGTTCATAAAACCAAAATAATTGTGAAGAATTTTATTTGTCTCTCAACTGTGAAGTTCTAAAGGAACACACTGATGGCTAGCTAAATTTCAAGGGATTTTTATGACACTAATTGGAGAAATAACAGTCGTGTCAACAATATGATTATGAATACTTCTCTGATTTTTCTTTTGAGAAGTTAATAAATGATAATATTTTCTTTTAAAAACAAACATGAATGATTTAAATTCTAAAGACTAATATATTCCTACATATCATGGGGCAGTTTTTACAGCCACATAAAATATATGGGACCAGAATGTCAAGGATTTACATAATGTACTACATTATGATCCATTTCTGTTGGTATATGTCCTTTTCTATCACCAATTCATCACATTTGTTGACATGGTATTTCTTCATTAAAGAAAATATTTGTACTCTGTAGGAACAAGAAAGCTGTCATCTGTAAACTTTCAAAATAAATATTTGCCTTTGCATTAAGTATACACCCATATTCAATCCTTCTATCCACTCTAAGAATTAAAATGTTGAAAGAAGGAAATGCAAAGTTTACTTTAAAATTTCTGTGGGCTCTGCTTTGAGTCTTTCATGAGTACAGTATGAATTTATATATTCATACATTCCATACTTCTTTACTATGCACCAGATACCCTAGCTTATTAAGTGCTAGGTATTCAGCAATGAAGAAATCACTAATTCTGTATACTCAAGTTTTCTTGATCCTACACCTCGCATAGTTAATCAAAGAGCATGTCTTTGTTTTTATCTATTAATAACAGAACACCCTACTCAAGCTGGTTTAAACAGAAAGGAGATAAACTTGCTCACATGACTGGAGATTCTGAGGTATATAGGTGTCCTCCTTGCTGTATCCTGTGGCTATAACTTGAGTTGTGTCTTGTCTCAGACCCCACTCGCTGTGAGGTTTTAGCAATTCCAAACCTCATATTACTGACAGAAAAGTCCAAAGAAAAAGGAAAAGACAGAAAGCGGTTTCTGGAAGATCCCAAAGGATATCAAAGAACTTTCTCAGAAAACTGCTCTTAGCATCTCTGTGTGCTCAAATGGTTCAGTTCTCAGCCAATCACTAGAAAAGTGAACAGGATTACTTTCAGACCAATTATATATACTCAGGCCATGAGTATAGTCACATTTACCCAAGTTAGGGGGTCTCAGAGGAGAGAAATGGATTTCTCAACATAATTATGACTATTTTAGGAAGATAGATGGAAGAATGGATGTTTGGTAGGCAAAGCAGTGTTCACTAGAAGCAACAATTAAGGTACCAGGGTTTGTAATAACTAAACACTGCAAACAACATACATGTTCATTAGAAGATGTTTCAAAAATATCTTATATCCAATACAGATAACTCTTTGTATTAAGAGAGAAGGTGACTATTAGATCCTAAACAGAAAGCAGCATTATGATTTATATAAAATATGTAAACAGAGATGTATATCTAAACTTCTCAAAATACTTATCCAAAACTTATCAAAACTTATCTAAATATACAAAACTAAACTTATCAAAATATAGTGTGATATCTATAACATATACACAAATAGAAAATATTCAAACTTAGGAAAGTATCAACAAACGTTATTTTGTATTTTTTTTCAAATGTTATTTTTAAAATGTAAGTATTCTAGACTCTTAGAGTGAAGAAATCTCCTAGGCAATTTATATATTAAAATGTTAAGATGATTGAGCTTATTTGTATGTTTAATACTGAAAAAACAAAATGATTCTTAATAATCTTAAAAGCTATCAATTTGTATAAAATGATTGTTAACAACTAAAATAATTAAACAGGGAAATAGATTGTTACTATGAATAATACAAAAGCACTTTTACTAGATAACCTTAGAAAAAACATGATATTCCTATGAAGTCAATAAATCTATTTAAATTATTTAAACAATAATGCAATATTAAAAATAGGTATTAATATCATGATTCTACATAAATGTTAAATTATGAAATATAGTAACTGTTACAAACTGCATTTAATACCTGAATATTCAATTTAATATGGCACCCAAATCATTAACAATAACAGTAATAATATGAAGAGTTTTCAGAAAAGAGAAAAGGCATTAGAAGAAATGAAATTATAAACAGTGCATATGAATAATACAAAAGCACTTTTACTAGATAACCTTAGAAAAAACATGATATTCCTATGAAGTCAATAAATCTATTTAAATTATTTAAACAATAATGCAATATTAAAAATAGGTATTAATATCATGATTCTACATAAATGTTAAATTATGAAATATAGTAACTGTTACAAACTGCATTTAATACCTGAATATTCAATTTAATATGGCACCCAAATCATTAACAATAACAGTAATAATATGAAGAGTTTTCAGAAAAGAGAAAAGGCATTAGAAGAAATGAAATTATAAACAGTGCTAATAGCCAGGACATGGAAGCAGCCTAGATGTCCATCAGCAGATGAATGGATAAGAAAGCTGTGGTACATATACACAATGGAGTATTACTCAGCCATCAAAAAGAATACATTTGAATCAACTCTAATGAGGTGGATGAAACTGGAGCCTATTATACAGAGTGAAATAAGCCAGAAAGAAAGCACCAATACAGTATACTAACACATATATATGGAATTTAGAAAGATAGTAATGATAACCTTGTATGCATGACAGCAAAAGAGACACAGATGTATAGAACAGTCTTTTGGACTCTGTGGGAGAGGGAGAAGGTGGGATGATTTGGGAGAATGGCATTGAAACATGTATAATATCATATAAGAAACGAATCGCCAGTCCAGGTATGATGCAGGACACAGGATGCTTGGGGCTGGTGCACTGGGATAACCCAGAGGGATGATATGGAGAAGGAAGTGGGAGGGGGGTTCAAGAGTGGGAATTTATGTGCACCCGTGGCAGATTCATGTTGATGTATGGCAAAACCAATACAGAATTGCCTAAAGTAAAAAAAAAGAAAAAGAAAAAATGAAATTAACCACATTCTACTAATATCTTTCACTTGTACTAACATCTGGTAAAACTGAGCTGATATTTTGTTTTGTATTAATAAATGTAAGATACAGGTACCACAGAATCATTCTTGGATAGAGCAGTGCTGAGAAATTATTGTTCCAGCATTATAGTTTCAAACATTTAAATATGTATAATTTAAAAATTGAGTTAATACAATAATTGTTTTAAGTAAAATTTATATCCTGTAGTATAGAAATTTACTCTACAGTGATATTTGGCTTTGGGCTTGATTTTGACTAAATACTTATAATTGCCTATCTCCCATGGAATCCAATGGTACTTGGAGAGATGTCTGATATGTGTGTCTGCCTGTGTATGTATCACACAAATATACACATATGTAATTATATATGTTTACTTATATGTGTATATCTTCACTCATGTATGTTTGTATGTATATGTGTTTGCATGTGTGTAACAGACAGAGAGAAACAATTCTGGAAAGCTGTGTAAACATTTAATGATGAATATTTCTGCAAGGTATCATCATTGGAACTTTTATTTACAGCACATATATTTCTGTTTTGAGCGTTTTATTTTTAACATTGATTACATCTCTATTGAGGAAAATCAAATGAAGGGAAAGCATAGCAGACTTTGATTTTAGAAAATAGAGACTAGTTCTTCTTAGGGAACTTATTAGAGTATATTCAAACTGGAGCAATCATCCAATTAAGACTGAGAGTAAGGTTAAATCCCATTAGGACAATTATTCAGTTAATTACTCTGGTGTGAGCATAGCCTTGGTTTAAGAAACATAGAACATGAGTCTGTCTCCAAAGGGGAAGGAGGTCAAGACCATTTCCCTAGAATACCAATTTAGAAGATTTAAGTGAGCTGTTCTGTAAGCCAAGAAAGAATCACTTTTTGAAAAATTACCATTTAAAAGGGGATCACGCTTAATTAGCACTGAACAGAAATCCCAGACACAGACATACCACCAGAGAGAAATGTTGAAAGTGGAGGATTTTTCCAGTCAGATAGCCATTGGAACAGGTTAGCATCTTTATCATGCCAAATATAAATTACATGTAATCTCATTTATTCATTTACTCTTTTTCTCACTATGTAATTATTTATTGAGTTTCTAATAAAGTAGATAAAAAGTGTTTGCAGACTTTCTAGATGTGCTGGCTAGCCATGAGGGAAGGGTCAGAAAAGCTAAAAGATGGAATGAGTAGTTTATGCAGCAATGAATTATATGGATCCAAAGGCCATTTGGAATCCTGGATACAAAATCGATAAACCTCACATGCTAGTAAAGTAATGCTCAAAATTCTTCAAGCCAGGCTTCAGCAATAATGTGAACTGTGAACTTTCAGATGTTCAAGCTGGTTTTAGAAAAGGCAGAGGAACCAGAGATCAAATCACCAATATCCACTGGATCATCAAAAAAGCAAGAGTTCCAGAAAAACATCTATTTCTGCTTTATTGACTATGCCAAAGCTTTTGACTGTGTGGATCACAAGAAACTGTAAAATTCTGACCAGACCACCTGACCTGCTTCTTGAGAAATCTGTATGCAGATCAGGAAGCAACAATTAGAACTGGGCATGGAACAACAGATTGGTTCCAAATAGGAAAAGGAGCACATCAAGGCTGTATATTGTCACCCTGCTTATTTAACTTATATGCAGAGTACATCATGAGAAATGCTGGGCTGGATGAAGCACAAGATGGAATCAAAATTTCCAGGAGAAATATCAATAACCTCAGATATGCAGATGACACCACCCTTATGGCAAAAAGCAAAGAAGAACTAAAGAGCCTCTTGTTGTAAGTGAAAGAGGAGAGTGAAAAAGTTGGCTTAAAACTCAACATTCAGAAAACTAAGATCATGGCATCCGGTCTCATCACTTCATGGCAAATAGATGGGGAAACAGTGGCTGACTTTATTTTTGGGGGCCTCCAAAATCACTGTGGATGGGGATTTCAGCTATGAAATTAAAAGATGCTTATTCCTTGGAAGGAAAATTATGACCAACCTAGACAGCATATTAAAAAGCAGAGACATTACTTTGCCAGCAAATGTCTGTCAAGACTGTTGTTTTTCCAGTAGTCATGTATGGATGTGAGAGTTGGACTATAAAGAAAGCTGAGCACTGAAGAATTGATGCTTTTGAACTGTGGTGGTGGAAAAGACTCTTGAGAGGCCCTTGGGCTGCAAGGAGGTCCAACCAGTCCATTCTAAAGGAACTCAGTCCTGGATGTTCATTGGAAGGACTGATGTTGAAGCTGAAACTCCAATACTTTGGCCACCTGATGAGGATGTGAGAGTTGGACTATAAAGAAAGCTGAGCACTGAAGAATTGATGCTTTTGAACTGTGGTGGTGGAAAAGACTCTTGAGAGGCCCTTGGGCTGCAAGGAGGTCCAACCAGTCCATTCTAAAGGAACTCAGTCCTGGATGTTCATTGGAAGGACTGATGTTGAAGCTGACTCCAATACTTTGGCCACCTGATACAAAGAGCTGGCTCATCTGAAAAGACCCTGATGCTGGGAAAGATTGAAGGCAGGAGGAGAAGGGGACAGCAGAGGGTGAGGTGGTTGGATGGCATCACTGACTCAATGGAGATGAGTTTGAGTAAACTTTGGGAGTTGGTGATGGACAAGGAGGCCTGGCGTGCTGTGGTCCATGGAGTTGTGAAGAGTTGGATATGACTGAGCAACTGAACTGAACTGAATAACCCACAATTACTTCCTTTATTCCAAGGACTTTCATTTTAGCATGTTTGTATCTTCTGACCTGTTAAATGGCATCCTTATGATGCCCACCTCTGGCCCAATAATAGGCAAAAATCTAACCTTTGCTCAATTGTAATACAAAACCCCAGATATGTGTTCTGATATACTATAGATAGGATTACACAGCTATGCTCTAGTATTGCTTGACTTGCCTCTGTAATGACATTAAAATCCAAAACAAACCAAAGACTCTAGCATTGCATTCTTTTCCCTTCTTCCCTTCTTCCCTTCCCCAGACCTACCTTGTTAGTCTGGCATTGGATTTGCAAAGAGAAGCAACTGAGATCTTTTTTATTTTATCTTTCTGCATCACTGAAAAGTTCATGGAATGAAATGGATCTGTTTCCCAAAAGGGGAAAATAAGAACCCTTTGTTTTCTTGCACTTGCAAAGCTTCTCAAGCATGAGGCCCTTCTTATTGACTGTGCATGTTCCATTTAAAAAGAGTCTCTGTGTTTATTCTGCGTTCTTTTGATACAAAATGGGGAGAAAAATGCTGTCTATTTAACTATGTGGTGATGTGTTTTTTTAGCCTACTGTAATTATGGTCCCTATAAATGAGATTGTTTTTTTCCAAATTTATGTTATAACACTTATAAAAATACAGGTTTGTTAGAGAATTAGTTACCCATATTAGCTATTAGATACTGTTTTACTGAAGTTTTAATATCAGTTCAGTTCAGTCACTCAGTCATGTTCAACTTTTTGCAACCCCATGGACTGCAGCATGCCAGGCCTCGCTCTCCATCACCAACTCCTGGAGCTTACTCAAACTCATGTCCATCAAGTCAGTGATATTATCCAACCATCTCACCCTCTGCCATCTCCTACTCCTCCCACCTTCAATCTTTCGCAGCATTAGGGTTTTTTTTTCCAATGAGTCAGTTCTTCACAGAGGTGGCCAAAGTATTGAAGTTTCACTTCAATATCAGTCCTTCCAATGAATATTCAGGACTGAGTTCCTTTAGGATGGACTGGTTGGATCTCCTTGCAGCCCAAGGGACTCTCTAGAGTATTTCCAAAACCACACTTCAAAGGCACCAATTCTTTGGGCTTAACTTTCTTTATAGTCCAACTCTCATATGCATACATGACTACTGGAAAAGCCATAGCTTTGGCTAGATGGACCTTTGTAGGCAAAGCAATGTCTCTGCTTTTAAATATGCTGTCTAGGTTGGTCATAGCTTTTCTTCCAAAGAGCAAGCGTCTTTTAATTTCATGGCTGCAGTCACCATCTGCAGTGATTTTTGGAGCCCTCCAAAAATAAAGTCTGTCATTATTTTCATTGTTTCCCCAGTGTTTGCCATGAAGTGATGGGACCAGATACCATGATCTTAGTTTTTGGAATGTTGAGTTTTAAGGCAACTTTTTCCACTCTCCTCTTTCACTCTCATCAAGAGACTCTTTAGTTCTTCTTTGCTTTCTGCCATAAGGATGGTGTCATCTGCACATCTGAGTTTATTGATATTTTCCCGGCAACCATGATTACAGCCTGTGCTTCATCCAGTCTGGCATTTCTCATGATGTACTCTGCATATAAATTAAATAAGCAGGGTGACAATATACAGCCTTGAAGTATTACTTTCCTGATTTGGAACCACTCTGTTGATCCATGTCCAGTTCAAACTGTTGCTTCTTGACCTGCATACAGATTTCTCAGGAGGCAGGTCAGGTGGTCTGGTATTCCCATCTCTTTAAGAATTTTCCACAGTTGGTTGTGATATACACAGTCAAAGGCTTTGACATAGCCAATACAGCAGAAATATATGTTTTTCTGTAACTGTCTTGCTTTTTTTATGATCCAACAGATGTTAGCAATTTGATCTCTGGTTCCTCTGCCTTTTCTAAATGCAGCTTGAACATCTGGAAGTTCACAGTTCACATACTGTTGAAGCATGGCTTGGAGAATTTTGAGCATTACTTTACTAGCGTGTGAGATGAGTACAATTGTGCAGTAGTTTGAGCATTCTTTGGCATTGCCTTTCTTTGGGATTGGAATGAAAACTGACCTTTTCCAGTCTTGTGGCCACTGCTGAGTTTTCCAAATTTGCTGGCATATTGAGTGCAGCATTTTCACAGCATCATCTTTCAGGATTTGAAATGGCTCAAATGGAATTCCATCACATCCACTAGCTTTGTTTGAAGTGATGCTTCCTAAGGCCCACTGACTTCACATTCTAAGATGTCTGCCTCTAGATGAGTGATCACACCATCATGACTATCTGGGTTGTGAAGATCTTTTTTGTACAGTTCTGTGTATTCTTGCCACCTCTCCTTAATATCTTCTGCTTCTGTTAGGTCCATTCCATTTCTGTCCTTTATTGAGCCCATCTTTCCATGAAATGTTCCCTTGGTATGTCTAANTTCCCAAAAGGGGAAAATAAGAACCCTTTGTTTTCTTGCACTTGCAAAGCTTCTCAAGCATGAGGCCCTTCTTATTGACTGTGCATGTTCCATTTAAAAAGAGTCTCTGTGTTTATTCTGCGTTCTTTTGATACAAAATGGGGAGAAAAATGCTGTCTATTTAACTATGTGGTGATGTGTTTTTTTAGCCTACTGTAATTATGGTCCCTATAAATGAGATTGTTTTTTTCCAAATTTATGTTATAACACTTATAAAAATACAGGTTTGTTAGAGAATTAGTTACCCATATTAGCTATTAGATACTGTTTTACTGAAGTTTTAATATCAGTTCAGTTCAGTCACTCAGTCATGTTCAACTTTTTGCAACCCCATGGACTGCAGCATGCCAGGCCTCGCTCTCCATCACCAACTCCTGGAGCTTACTCAAACTCATGTCCATCAAGTCAGTGATATTATCCAACCATCTCACCCTCTGCCATCTCCTACTCCTCCCACCTTCAATCTTTCGCAGCATTAGGGTTTTTTTTTCCAATGAGTCAGTTCTTCACAGAGGTGGCCAAAGTATTGAAGTTTCACTTCAATATCAGTCCTTCCAATGAATATTCAGGACTGAGTTCCTTTAGGATGGACTGGTTGGATCTCCTTGCAGCCCAAGGGACTCTCTAGAGTATTTCCAAAACCACACTTCAAAGGCACCAATTCTTTGGGCTTAACTTTCTTTATAGTCCAACTCTCATATGCATACATGACTACTGGAAAAGCCATAGCTTTGGCTAGATGGACCTTTGTAGGCAAAGCAATGTCTCTGCTTTTAAATATGCTGTCTAGGTTGGTCATAGCTTTTCTTCCAAAGAGCAAGCGTCTTTTAATTTCATGGCTGCAGTCACCATCTGCAGTGATTTTTGGAGCCCTCCAAAAATAAAGTCTGTCATTATTTTCATTGTTTCCCCAGTGTTTGCCATGAAGTGATGGGACCAGATACCATGATCTTAGTTTTTGGAATGTTGAGTTTTAAGGCAACTTTTTCCACTCTCCTCTTTCACTCTCATCAAGAGACTCTTTAGTTCTTCTTTGCTTTCTGCCATAAGGATGGTGTCATCTGCACATCTGAGTTTATTGATATTTTCCCGGCAACCATGATTACAGCCTGTGCTTCATCCAGTCTGGCATTTCTCATGATGTACTCTGCATATAAATTAAATAAGCAGGGTGACAATATACAGCCTTGAAGTATTACTTTCCTGATTTGGAACCACTCTGTTGATCCATGTCCAGTTCAAACTGTTGCTTCTTGACCTGCATACAGATTTCTCAGGAGGCAGGTCAGGTGGTCTGGTATTCCCATCTCTTTAAGAATTTTCCACAGTTGGTTGTGATATACACAGTCAAAGGCTTTGACATAGCCAATACAGCAGAAATATATGTTTTTCTGTAACTGTCTTGCTTTTTTTATGATCCAACAGATGTTAGCAATTTGATCTCTGGTTCCTCTGCCTTTTCTAAATGCAGCTTGAACATCTGGAAGTTCACAGTTCACATACTGTTGAAGCATGGCTTGGAGAATTTTGAGCATTACTTTACTAGCGTGTGAGATGAGTACAATTGTGCAGTAGTTTGAGCATTCTTTGGCATTGCCTTTCTTTGGGATTGGAATGAAAACTGACCTTTTCCAGTCTTGTGGCCACTGCTGAGTTTTCCAAATTTGCTGGCATATTGAGTGCAGCATTTTCACAGCATCATCTTTCAGGATTTGAAATGGCTCAAATGGAATTCCATCACATCCACTAGCTTTGTTTGAAGTGATGCTTCCTAAGGCCCACTGACTTCACATTCTAAGATGTCTGCCTCTAGATGAGTGATCACACCATCATGACTATCTGGGTTGTGAAGATCTTTTTTGTACAGTTCTGTGTATTCTTGCCACCTCTCCTTAATATCTTCTGCTTCTGTTAGGTCCATTCCATTTCTGTCCTTTATTGAGCCCATCTTTCCATGAAATGTTCCCTTGGTATGTCTAAATTTTCTTTTAGAGATCTCTTGTCTTTCCCATTCTATTGTTTTCCTCTATTTCTTTGCATTGATCACTGAGGAAGGCTTTCTTATCTCTCCTTATATTCTTTGGAACTTTGCATTCAAATGGGTATATCTTTCCTTTTCTCCTTTGCCTTTCATGTCTTTTCTTTCTCAGCTATTTGTAAGGCCTCCTCGGATAACCATTTTGCCTTTTTGCATTTCTTTTTCTTGGGGATGGTCTTGATCACTGCCTCCTGTACAATTTCATGAACCTCCGTCCATAGTTCTTCTTCAGGCACTCTATCAGATCTAGTCCCTTAAATCTATTTCTCAGATCCACTGTATAATCGTAAGGGGTTTGATTTAGGTCATACCTGAATGGTCTAGTGGTTTTCCCTACTTTCATCAATTTAAATCTTAATTTGGCAATAAGGAGTTCATGATTTGAGTCACAGTCAGCTCCTTGTCTTGTTTTTGCTGACTGTATAGGCCTCTCCATCTTTGGCTGCAAAGAATATAATCAGTCTTTTTTCTGTATTGACTGTCTGCTGATGTCCATGTGTATAATCTTCTCTTGTGCTGTTGGAAGAGAGTGTTTGCTTTGACCAGTGAATTATCTTGGCAAACTCTGTTAGCCTTTGACCTGCACATTTTTTATTCGAAGGCCAAATTTGCCTGTTACTCTAGGTATCCCTTGACTTCCTACATTTGCATTCCTACTCTTGCTTTCCAGAGCACAAGCTGCAACCTGTGTTTGGCTGTAACCCAGGGGTAACATCAGAAACAGGGGAGAATGACCACCTTAACTCACCGGGCCCGCCATACTGAAGTAGGGATGAATTCTGAAAAGAAAGTAGAAAGTGAGGAAGAGACAAATCAAGACAGAAGTCAAGACAATGAGGACATTGGAGACTCTAAGTATATCCTCCTCACCCTTATGGAAGAAGTATTGCTCCTGAGACTGAAAGATAAAGAGGTTTACATATTTTTCTGGAATGACTGCATATCATCTGGGCTGTGAGGTGGCATCCTGATAGAGCTGGCCATGCGAGGTCAAATCTGTCTAGAACCCCACCATGTGTAAGAAGCGACTACTAGACAGAAAGGTAGCGCTAATCTCAGACAACCCAACAGGTGATGTTTTACTGGATTAAACTCTCAAACACATCAAAGCAACTGAACCCAAAGAAACTGTCCAAACATAGATAAAGCTACTCACCACTGCTTCAACTGGCGGGGATTGGAACAGTGGCAGCCTTTAGCTGTATGTCAGCAATCAGAAGGTACAATCCATAACCAGAACACTGATCCTGAGATTTCAAAGATGGGTCCTTATTCCCCACCCCGACTCCAGCAGGCTACACCAGAACTACAGATTTCTGTTCCCACAGCTACCTATCATGGAGCTGCGGGCTGAGTAGTCACTGCTGCACTGAAGGCTGAAATTGACTGAAATTGATGCTGACCATAATTTGCCAACCTAGCTCCCCCGGAACCTACAAGTGTTTGTGGAGACTCAAGAGTTCCAAAAATAGTCATTTCGGGTAGATTCTACTAGTATAATTATTGTCTAGGTGGAGAGATGAACTCCTAATGCTTGCTGCCATGATCCCAAATGTAATCTATCAATGATTAACGTTTTAAAGAACCTTATAAACTATAATCACTTGGACCACATGATCACATGGACCACACTTTGTTTAACTAAATGAAAGTATGAGCCATGCCATGTAGGGCCACCCAATATGGATGGATCATGGTGGAAAAACATGGTCCATCTGACAAAACGTGGTCCACTGGAAAAGGGAATGGCAAAACACTTCAGTATTCTTGCTTTGAGAACCCCACGAACACTATGAAAAGGCAAAAGATAGGACACTGAAAGATGAACTCCCCAGGTCAGTAGGTGCCCAATATGCTACCTGAGATCAGTGGAGACATAACTCTAGAAAGAATGAAGAGACAGAGCCAGAGCAAAAACAACACCCAGTTGTGGATGTGACTGGTGATGGAAGTAAAGTCTGATGCTATAAAGAGCAATATTGCATAGGAACCTGGAATGTCAGGTCCATGAATCAAGGCAAATTGGAAGTGGTCAAACAGGAGATGGCAAGAGTGAACATTGACATTTTAGGAATCAGCAAACTAAAATGGACTGGAAAGAGTGAATTTAACTCAGATGACCAATATATCTACTACTGTGGGCAAGAATCCCTTAGAAGAAATGAAGTAGCCATCATAGTCAACAAGGGTCCGAAATGCAGTACTTGGATGCAATCTCAAAAACGACAGAATGATCTCTATTCGTTTCCAAGGCAAACCATTCCATATCACAGTAATCCAAGTCTATGCCCCAACCAGTAATGCTGAAGAAGTTGAAGCTGAATGGTTCTATGAAGACCTCCTAGAACTAACACCCCCAAAAAAGAAGTTTTAGTGTATTACTAACTAAAGTACTGAATGCAATGTAAATCTTTGCCAAGATCCAACAAAAGAAAATTACTGATGAATTACCAGGCTCTGTATTGATCAACTTAGTGCCATGCCTCTAAATCTCATGGAGTATTTGATTGCTCTGAGAATTTTTGCCGTGCCCACTGTGTTACCCACAATGACTTCGCTGGTAGCTCACATGGTAAACCATCTGAATACAATGGAGGAGACCCAGGTTTGATCCCTGGGTTGGGAAGATCCTCTGGAGAAGGAAATGGCAACCCACTCCAGTACTCTTGCCTGGAAAATCCCATGGATGGTGAAGCATGGTAGGCTACAGTCCATGGGGTCTCAAAGAGTCGGACTCGATTGAGTGACTTTACTTACACAATGCTGCAGGGGCTTCCCTTGTAGCTCAGTGGTAAAGAATAGGCCTGTGATGCAGGAGACCTGGGTTCAGTTCCTGGATCAAGAAGATCCCCTGAGAAGGGAATGGCAACCCACTCTAGTATTTTGCCTGGAGAATTTCATGGACAGAGGAGTCTTGTGAGTTATAGTCCATGGGGTCGGAAAGAAACAGATACAAGTGAACAACTAACACACACACACACACACACACACACAATGTCGCAAGTAGTCCTGTTCCCAGAGAGAAAGAACAGCAAGACCTTTCATCAGTAATCTACAAGATCAGAATTAAGCCCGAATTGCTTCTTCTACCCTGATGTTTCTAGTAAGCAATCTACTTTCTAGTAAGTAATCTCCCACCTCATTCACCTATATTAAAGGGAGTATTTAAACCACATTTCCAATAATATTTTAGTCTTTCATAGCTCCTTTTATCTAAGTAGATTGGAATTATAAATATAATTAGTTCATGTAATTTTGATTATGTGTGTGATTTTTAAAAAGCACATAACCTTTTTGCATATGTACTCTGATGCGTATGTTACATATGTTTATTATATACATTATTTTACATATTTTGTATGTATATTATGTGCGCATACTCAGTCATGTCCAAATTTTTGTAAGCCCTTGGACGGCAACCCTCCACTCTCCTCTGTTCATGGGATTTTCCTGGTAAGAATACTAGAGTGGGTTGCCACTTCTTCCTCCAGGAGATCTTCTGAACCCAGAGATCTAACCTTCATTTCCTGCATCTCCTTCATTGGCAGGCAGATTCTTTACAACTGAGCCACCTGGGAAGTCCATTATGTATTTATAGGTTATAATTAATGTATAGGACCATATAAATCACATTATGATCACTGAGCTTTATGGGCCATAAAAGATATTGTCAAACTCAGTGTTGACTAATTGAATTTTGCCTTGTGTGCTCAATTTAGAACCTAATTTCTGACATACATATTGCTTATTAATTTTCCATTGTTCTTATAATGAGTTGACACAATGTTGTTTTACCATTTTTATAATGTTGAATTCCCAACAATATTGTTTTAATGGCTTAAAACAATACAGACGTTCTCTGTTACAATTCTGTAGGTCAAAAGTATGACAACAGTCTCATCTGGCTAAAATAGAAGTGTTGCCGGTGTGCATTTCTTTTAGTATCTTCTAGGTAGGACTCATTTCCTTGACTTTTCTAGCTTCTAGAGATCACCTGTATTCCTCGGCTAACTTCCCCTTATATCTTTGAAGCCAGTAATGGCAGTTTCTGTCATTTTCATGTTGCATTACTCTGACCTTCTCTCCTGCAACCCTCTCCCACTTTTAAGAACCTTAGAAATCACTCTGGGCTTGCTCATACAATAAATAATCACCTCCCTGTCTCAAGGTCTATACCCTTAGTACATTGGCACAGTTCCTTTTGCCATCTAAGGTAACATGCTCTGGAAATTAGGACATAGGTCCTTTAGTTCAGTTCAGTCGCTCAGTCGTGTCCGACTCTTTGCCACCCCATGAATCGCAGTACGCCAAGCCTCCCTGTCCATCACCCATTCCCAGAGTTCCTTCAGACTCATATCCATTGAATCAGTGATGCCATCCAGCCATCTCATCCTCGGTCGTCCCCTTCTCCTCCTGCCCCAATCCCTCCCAGCAATCCAGTTCTAACTGTTGCTTCCTGACCTGCATACTGATTTCTCAAGAGGCAGGTCAGGTGTTCTGGTATTCCCATCTCTCTCAAAATTTTCCTTTAAGAGTCATTATTCTGTCTAACATCTCCATTGTATGTTTCTAGCAATATAGTTACTGTGGAAATTGTGGTCTTGCCTCTCACAAGAATAGGGAATGTTGCCCTTTAGCTGAAGACACATTTTTATGTACTCTGCTTTTTGCTAAATTTCCTTGTTCACCAACGTGTACCATTTCCCAAAGTCTGCTGCTTAGGGTTTCTCAAGTCCCTGGTGCTGCCCCAGAAAGGTGACAGTTTTTGACTTCTCCAGAATAGTAACCAATTTCTGCTGCACCCTCAGGTTTCCTGGACACTCCTATAATGTATGTTTCATCAAAGTTTTCTGACTATTGTATTCCAAACCTCCATCATGTTGAGTTCACCACTTATATCACTTCTGTGATAATCATTGTGATATGTCTCAATTTCTCTTCAACATAGGACCTGTAACTCAGCTGCTGGGAGTGTGGTTGGCGGACATTATTTAGTTGTCAGTCCCAATTCAGCTGCCTCTTGGGGTGACACTCATGTCATGATTTATTGACAGGAGGGGTATGAGGCCTAGCTCAGAACAACCCTGAAAGTCAACTCTAGTTCCCAAGTGTTCCATGGGGTAGGCTAAGTCTGTAATTGAACCTCAGTTACACTTGGACTTCACCTGCTACTCTGTGCTGCTTCCTTCCTTTGCGTCCATAGGATTTGATCCCAAGAGAAATCAATTAAACATTCCAGTGGTAAAGAACTCACCTGCCAATGGGACACATAGGAGGCATGGTTCAATTCTTGGATGGGGAAGACGCCCTGGAGGAGGGCATGCAACCCACTCCAGTATTCTTGCCTGGAGAATCCCATGGACAGAGGAGCATGGTGGGCTGTAGTCCGTGGAGTCACAGAGTCAGACACAACTTAGGTGACTTAGCACACGTGCACTCAAACTATTATAGTATCTGTTTGAGAGTTGGGTTTATAGAGAACCCAAATTGTAACACCCTATCAGACAGTGAGCTGCCTTTTGTACTAACACATATTTTTATTTTTCGCATAAATTTCAATTCAAGTATTTTTCCTTAAGATCTTTCATAACCTTTATAGGTCAAAAGAGTTATTCTTCCCATGCTCTCCCATATCTTACAACATAAGAACTTTGTCATAAGAGGTTAAATACTAAATAGGAAATATTGCTGTTTCTTTTTGCCTTTCATAGTATGAGATCTCTGAGAATGAGCATTGTGTCTCTTTCTTGTTAACTCTCCAATGTCTAATAGAGAGATTGGCATAGAAATGCTTAATAAATATTTTTAATAATTGCATGAATAAGTCACTTCTGAATCTACTGAAATCCTGATATAGTTAGGGTTCATCATATTAGCACTCATACTAAATTGGCACAACATATAAAATCTTCTTTGCACTAAATATATGCTCTACCCTTGCTCTATCACCACACAATCATAATTTAGGAAAATAAAGAGCCCATAGACCATGATCAGTCTTCCCAGTTGGCATTAGTGGTAAAGAATCTGCCTGCCAGTGCAGGAGACATAAGAGACATAGGCTCGATCCCTGGGTCAGGAATATCCCCTGGAGGGGGGCATGGCAACCCACTTCAGTATTCTTACCTGGAGAATCCTGTGACCAGAGGAGACTGTTAGGCCACAGTCCATAAGGTTGCAAAGAGTTAGACGCAACTGAAGTGACTTTGCATGCAGATTGTGATCAGCAGATTATATTTCTACCAATTAGTGTACTTTTTGCAATTCTTCTACCTGATTTTTCTTATAGGTTGTTCCCTGTTTCTCAATTACATTGTCTTTTCTGTCTATCTATCTATGTAGGTTGCAGCTAGCCAGGGTCCAAATATCAGGAGATGATCAAATCTGTAATACACAATCAATCATAGAAAAATCACTTGAATATTGCCTTCCCTTGAGTAGAAGTGGGGTTTGTTATACTCTTAATGGGCCTGCTTTCTTGGAGAAAGATTTGTAGTCAACCAGGAAGAGTGGAATACCAATGAGTCTGTCTTGCCCACTTAAAAGTGTTCTCAAGCCTCTAGGTCACTATAGCTTTTCTCTTAACTTTGTTTCTCAAATTAATCTAAAGCACTGGAAAAGAAATGTCCATATTAGACTCAGAAACAGGTCTGGGAGCTATATGATACTTCATGGAGCCTCACAACAATGATCTCTTCTAGAGTGACCATTGTGTTGTCAACTTGGTTTTTACCTAGATTGTAAGTGTTTATACTGAGACTGCATTTCAAGTCTGGCAAAAGTGATAGCATTTTTCTCTTCACATTACCCTCAAAGTTTAAGAATGTTGCTTTTAAATGTAATTGTACATGGGCATATTTTGAAATGTAAAATTTCAAACTAAGTAGAACTATACAAAAATATGTGTTGGATATTTTATATAGCATGAAAATAAGAACTGTGATCCCCAGATATTATGTAACTGTCTTATTTAAATGAGTATAATGTATTTATCAAATTGAAATATTACTCTACACAGTAACACCAAAGTCAGAACTAGAGGGAGATAAACAAATATAAAATTTGATAAACAGACTTCCAAAGAATAGAATTGATTTACACAAAAAATGCTGAATTATTAAGAAAAATGGCAATCAGAACTAATTTACAAGATTGAAGATCCCTTCAGCTGGACATGAAATTATTGCTGTAACAGTCACAGAGTGTTTGGACAGAGAAATAATCTATTGTGGAATGAGCTAGAGATAATGATGAGTCTGGTGATAAATCATGTTGGAGAAATTATATTTTTTCTATTTCAAGATGGGACTTCAGATGGTATCGCTGACTTCTGAATATAAGAATGGTGGAAAATAAGAACTGGTGACCTAAAATTCTTTCCATGCTGATTACAAATTTGTCTTACAGATTCTTTCTGTTCATAGAGACCTTGGTATTAGTACCTTTCTCTTTTGGACTCAGAAGCTGCATGGCACCTCACCAAAGCAGGCTCCTTATTTATAAACTATGCTTTTCAGAATTACCTAGCCATAATTGTTCTGGAATTGCTGCATCAAGGACATTCAAGGATGTCCTAACTGTGTTTCAAGATGTTCAATGCAGGATGCAGAATGCTTGGGGCTGGTATATGGGGATGATCTGGAGGGATGATGTGGGGTGGGAGGTGGGAGGGGGGTTCATGTTTGGGAGATCGTGTAAAAAAATAAATAAATACAAAAAAAAAAATTAAAAAAAAAAATAGAAATATACTTTATATTTCCTTTCTGATTCCTTATATCATCTTCCACTGAATGGAACACACGTGGTTGGATTTACTGGAGCACATCAACTTACTACTCATTTAAAATAAATTTATTTAGCACAATGAAAATCTTATTTGATAATGCCCTAATCAGCTGTATCTGACTCAGTCACTCAAGAACAACATCTTAGGGAAACAATATTCACAGTAAACTATCTTAGGAAATTATAGCATTTAGAGATTTTAAAAACAAATTCAGGATTCACTTTGAACAATTTGCATCTTTTTATTATGTCCTCTTACAAAAATAACATAATGGAAATTTAAGATCGAATGGTATGTGAAATATTTGGCATAGAGTCAGTGCTAAAAAATAACAGTTATCTTCCTTTAGGGTCCCAACACAGATAACATTTGTATTTGAGGAGGTGCAAATTTGATCATACTTGATAGCATCATAGAATGTATCACTATGGTTTAATTGGAATATACAGACCAGAATCAAAACATAAAGTTGTCATTTGCTTGTGAAGGGGAAGCCTCAAGACCTGGTCTAGGACAAAGGTGGGAAATAAAGAGCCAAGGATAGTTGCCATTTGGATAAAGAGTAATTTTTAAATATC
Organism: Oreotragus oreotragus; assembly: GCA_006410675.1. Taxonomy (NCBI): domain Eukaryota; kingdom Metazoa; phylum Chordata; class Mammalia; order Artiodactyla; family Bovidae; genus Oreotragus; species Oreotragus oreotragus. The sequence goes on along the minus strand of SJYX01018196.1, from coordinate 97,290 downwards.
AGTTCTCCACACTTGTGGAGTTTTTAATAGATGTTCCTTTATAACTTCAAATTTAATATGACAGTACATAATTTAATACCATATTTTGTTAATCTACTCATCAAATACTTACTGAAAATTACCAGGAAAAGGATTGGACATGATAATACAGTTACACTCCTGAAGAAATTTATAGTCTGTAGGTGAAATGGCATGGACACAATAACAGAGAAAGAGAAATAAAGGGACATAAGATAGGACAGAAGGATAAGCAGAGTTAAAGAAGCATTCCTGGGTGCTTCATGGCATTTGAACATGTGCTTGAATAATATGTATTATTTTAACATACAAGGATTAAGGTTATGTCAACCAGCAGACACAACACACATCAAAGCATTTAGCATGTTCAGGGAAAACCAGGTAGTGTAATTTTGGTACCAAATACTTGAAATGTAGTCTTATAAGATGGTCCATTTTAACATCAGATTTTTCAACAACTTGGAATGAGTCTAGATATTTTTTTTTTTGTGAAACAGAATTACTGACGATCTAGAAAGGAAGATTGTGAACATGATTAAAATGGTAACCTAAAAAGGAGATTGTGGTAATTTCCTGAAGGTTGGACTAAACAGTGAAATGGACAAAAGACAAGGGAGCAGTTAACAATAATCCAGGTGTACAAAGAGATTTCTGGCATAAATATGAAAAATGAATAAAACAAGACTTGCAGCTCACTGAATTTAAGGGTCAGTGCTAAGAGTAAAGGAGTACTGAATGAATAACCGGAGTTTGCAAGGTCATTACTAATAAGAAAATGCAGAAGCCACAGGAAGGGTTACATTACAACTGCATTGTTAGTTTGAAGTGCGTGGCTTGGGCTTGAGAGGGAGGTTTGGAATGATTGTATGGATTTAGGAATTTAAGGAGAGATGGTAACTAAGCCAGTACAATTACAACAGCAGCAAGGAAATGTCTATAGAGAGAAGAGAAACGGCCTCAATGGAAGTAAGAGACAGTAGCTTGGGAGGTAAAAACTAGATCAGAACAGTATAGAGAGAACCTAACTGAGCACTGCATCCAGCAAGACGAGTTTTGTTAAAGGTGACTTGGGGAATAATGGAGATGCTGCATATAAAGAAACATGCTGCTGGAGCAAAGAGCATCAGCTCAGCAACATTGATGTGCCTGTTGTACACTCGTCTCTGACTCTAAAGGTGCTTTCCTCTGTCCACTCTGAGCCTGTGCACTGTCCTCTGGTGCCAGCATTTCCCTGGCATGTGAAAAGATCATTTATTCACTCATTTAATCACCACTTTTGTAAGTCATATAATTGGATGAAGACAAACAAGAGTCTGAACGAGCTACTTAGACAAGACCTCTGGGTGTAATTATTTATGATTTCTTGATTGTGACTGTTCTTTTCCTATCTGTATGCCTTCTTTTCTCTTGGTCTGACACACAAAAGAAATTAGATTGCATTTCAGATAATTGATGCCTCTACTTTTCTTGGCAAACGAAGGAGTACATTTTATTTATTTCATTATAATGTGAAAAAAAATAATGATTGAAGATGTGGAAGCTATCTCAGCTCAGCTTTTTGTAACTATTCTGATGATCTGAAAGCCTGTTATTAAAAGCATCCACTCAAAATACTCACACACGTTGATGTTTTCAATAATTTTGTATCCTGTCATATCTACCACATCATCATATATATAGAAAGTTAAAGTACATTCTTATTATTACTTCTCAGAACAATTCAGTTTCTAATGGAAAAACTAATGTGAGATTAAATGATGCTGTGTGATACTCATGGGACATATTCAGGGACGTCATGAAGCATTAACTCCTGGATAAGATATGTGTGCTACAGAGAGGAAGATCCCTGCACTCCTCATTACTATTACATGGCTTCTCTGACCTAATAGTAATGCATTAGGGGTCTCTTCTCTCCATGTCAGGTGTCTTCTGGTCTTACCGGAGTTTATATGCAGGAAGCCCTTGGGTAGTTAATACATGGATGTTTTAAGAAATACGGGTTTTTAAATGGAAATTTAAAAAATTTAAAAATAAAAAGCTCCCTACAGTAACATTCAGACTGTTTCCTTGGGATTCGGGTTTTCTATAAATATGATCTAGAGGCATGAATTAATAATGGATTAGGGTACAGAGAAAAGGTTTCAAATTTCATCTTTACCAGAGCAGTTCACTATCTGCCTTTAGGCATATGCACACTTATTACACAGGCATCCTTAAAAGCCAAGTCTCTTTGAACACACTTTTAATATTTTGTCGATTTTCCATTTTGTGCATCCTACCTCAGCAAGCTGGAAGCCCGACTTTGCCTCTCCGGCCTTGTTTAGAGATACAACTTTGGTTTGTGTGGGCTTAGAATCCTTCAGAGGGTCATTCAGAAGAAAGGAACAGGAGGACAGTGGCCTTGAGCAAATGCAGTATGGCTGGAGAAGGTGGCGGGTGTGCTGTTGAAAAGTGAAAGGCTCTCTGCAGTAGCACCAGGAGCCCAGCAATACTACTGCAGGACTTGTGACACAGGGTCAACGGTGGAGCACGTGGAGAAGCAGCAGAACAGCTCACGAGATCAGCCCAGAGCTGTGATTTTGCTCTTATTCTTGGTGGCATAGCTTCCAAGCCAGGTTTTTGGTTCCTCCTGCTGTTTATGAAAAGTATCTACTCTCTGTTGCCAAACTGTTTTTGTAAATCTGTTGGACAAGTTTCCAGTGTTTACTAATAAGATCCCTAACTGAACTGAGCCCAAATGTATTAAGGAACATGCAGTTTCTCACACCTATAGGTTAGCATTCATATCTCAAATGACAGTAAGAAACAGATCTTTTAAGCAGAATGGACCTATTATAATCCATTAGTAAGTGATGCGGAACTTAATGACTGGGGCTTTGCTACACCCCCTCTGGTGGACCTAGCTTTAGCTATTAGGTCATACTATTACACTGGCTCAGTCTTCCAGTTTATGAAAGAAACTGAAAATATATTTTTATTACTTATAATCTTTCAACTTTATAAATATTGGCCTCTAATAAAAATGCTTTAAAGCATGGTGGAATTGGAGAAAAGTTATCTGAATGAGGCCTGTGGGCTTCTAATTTATGAACCTAAAATGATTTTTCATGCGGCTGCCTTTCTCTGGGATATTAAGCTAGAATGACACCTTAAGTATTTCCTGACCACCACCCATACACACACAAACATACATTCCAAGGGTAGGAAGCTGACTTTATTCTTCTAGGGTTAAAGATAGAAATTGGAGAAAAAAAATAAATTCACCACCTTCTATTGTAAAGTAGAATAAATAGATAAATAAATAAATAAGAATGTACTAATAAAGAGTCCACTACATCCCTAGTTCCCCAGCTGAGTAGACACAGTATTTGTTGAATCAATTATCACATATTTATGAGTACATACTTCAGAATATTATGTGTGTGCTCTACTGGAAGAAATACTTGTTTAGAAGAATCCTTGAACAATAGCCATTTGGAAGCAGAGAAAATTTTAGACATAATCCAGTATAGCTGTTTCAGTTTACCTATATGAAACAGACACAATGAAATAAGTCAGCTTGCCAAAGTCATAAATGCTTCTGCAGCAGAGCTAGGACAAAGCCCTGAAGACCCTAGATCGCAGCCCTGATGTGGCTACAGAGTTGGAGTCTGTGATATGCCCCAAAAGAATAACTTATTTTAAAAAAGTGTTTATTTCTATCTTGGCTTTAATGCCTTGTAATGGATAATATACTAATCCAGACACTTTACATGTATGCAAAAATTGAAATATAGACACGCATGCCTTGTATTTGGTTTAGCTTACATTACAATAAGCCATTTTTCTACTGTTATTCTGAATATGTTTAAAATATTAGAGTTCATCTACATAAAGTTTGAAAATATGTTTAAATAGGAAATATCCTGTTGGCAAGAATGTTTCAGAGATTTTCTGGAATGTTCTTTAATTATTCCTCTGTGTCCCCATTTTCATATTTTTGTCATATGCTCCCCTAGTGATTGCTTCTCTTCCAGAACTTACTGCACACTTATATATATGTGAGACCAATATATATAGTCAAGGGCTATGACTTCTATGCAGATGATTTTACTATACAGAGTCCCCATATCCCTATCCTTCAGTCTCTCTAGGGGGCATACACCTGCTTCCACATCCATTCTTTTCACATAAATTTTACAATTTCATTTTCAAGTTATATATTTTCTATTTCTTCCCACTTATTAAAATCTATAAAAATATCTTAATTTCCAAATAAAACACATACTATTTTTAAACTTTGTTAAAAAGAAATAACACTTTATGACTGCTTGCTGCCAGCAACAGTGAGGAATTAATACAAGCCATAAAGTGAGCATAGCATTTACCATTAAAACTCGCTTAAATGCCAATGATTGTAACCTTGAGCAAATTAATTAATGATGCTCAATAAGTCTGTGTGTTCCCGCTTGTAAGATATTGGTAAAGGTCCCAGTTTTGCCAGGTTTTTGATACAATGAAAAATCAGTTCTTTTAAAAAGCTTAATAAATGCCAGTGTGCTTTTATCCCTTATTGTTTGTTTAAGATCTGCTACATGACAATTATGCTCTTTTCTTTTCAAACTACAGTTGTTGCATGCCCAGCATTTGTTATACCCTGTCCGCATTACACAGGAATCTGCAGCATGAAGGCATAGATCTGTCACGAGCTCCTGGGATTGAGACCTCACCCCTCCTTGACATAGTAGACTAGCTCAGGAAAAAACAAGTTGAATTTTCTAATTAAAGCCCTAGACTTTCATTGAACAATTAGAGGAAGAGAGACTCTGTACTTCTGGATGTTTTTAACGTCAGCCAAATGGAGATCAAGGCAAAAACATGGAAAAGGGCCTGGACAAGAGAAACGTAGAGAAAAAAATTTTAATATATTGGTAGTGAGCATTTTATATCAATGCAATACCACTGAATCAAGGAAATAGACTGCAAGTTATTTAATCATAGTTGGGTTATTCATCATTTACACCATTTCCTAATTTTTATTTTATTTTTTTAAGATTCTGAAACATATATTTTTTGCCTGTTTTTTTTTTTTAGGTCCTCTGTCCACAGAATTCTCCAGTCAGGAATACTGGAATGGGTTGCCATTTCCTTCTCCAGGGGACCTTCCCATCCCAAGGATCAAACTGGGGTCTCCCGCATTTCAAGCAGACTGTTTATCATCTGAACCACCAGAGAACTGCCGACCAATACACTCTTTTCTATGGCTGAATGGTATTAAATTGTTTATATAGATACTACATCTTTATTATTCATTTATCCTTAGGTGGACACTTGTATTTTTTCCATATCTTTGATTTGTAAATAATGAGGCAGTGAGAATGAGGTGCATATATCTTTTTGAGATGGTATTTTCAGTTTCTTCAGATAAACATACAGAAGCAAAATTTCTGTAGCATATAGTAGGTCTATTTGTAATGTCTGAGGAACCTCCATATTGTTTTCCATACAAGCTGCACCAACTTACATTCCATGTGTAGTGGCACAAAAGTTCCATTTTCTCCACATCCCCACCAACACTGATTATTTCTTCTTCTTTTTTTTAATAGTCATTCTGACATGAATGAGGTATGAGGTATGACCTCATTGTGGTTTTGATTTACATTTCCTTAATAATTAATGATCTTGAACATCTTTTCATTTACCTGTTGTCCATTTGATGTCTTCTTTGGGAAAATGTCTGTTCAGATCTTCTGCCTATTTTTAAATCAAATTGTTGTGTTGTTGGTAGATTTTTTTCTGTAAGGTTGTATGATTTCCTCATATATTTTGCATCACACTCATGCTTAGTCGCTCAGTCGTGTTCAACTGTTTGTGACACCATGAACTTCAGCCTGCCAGGCTCCTCTGTCCATGAAATTTTCCAGGCAAGAATACTGGAGTGGGTTGCCATTTCCTACTCCAGGGGTTCCTCCTAACCCATGGATTGAACCTGCATTTCCTGCATCTCATGCATTGGCAGGTGAATTCTTTACCACAGCAGTACCTAGTAAGCGCCCATATATTTTGGATATTAACTCCTTATAAGACATATTTGCTTAGAAAAAGTTTTTAAAAAAGAAATGATTTAGTATGATTGTTAGTTGTTTTGTTAGCTTACTAAGCATATTTGCAATCTTATAACCAAAATTAGAGAACAGAGCTATTAGAAAAAAATAATTAAAAGGGTATATAAAAGTGTGAAACTAATAAATTACTCAGAAGCTTCTGAGTAATTCTACAGCTAAATAAGATGGTTGTTTAATTGCTAAGTCATGTGCAACTCTTTGCAACCCCATGCACTACAGCGTGCCAGGCTTCCCTGTCCTTAGCCATCTCCCAGAGTTAGCTTAAACTCATGTCCATTGTGGAGAAGGCAATGGCACCCCACTCCAGTACTCTTGCCTGGAAAATCCTATGGACGGAGGAGCCTGGTAGGCTGCAGTCCATGCAGTCGCTAAGAGTCGGAAATGACTGAATGACTTCACTTTCACTTTTCACTTTCATGCATTGGAGAAGGAAATGGCAACCCACTCCAGTGTGCTTGCCTGGAGAATCCGAGGGATGGGGGAGCCTGTTGGGCTGCTCTCTGGGGTCGCACAGAGTCAGACACAACGGATGCAACTTTGCAGCAGCAGCAGCAGCAGCGTGTCCATTGAGTCAGTGATGCCATCCAACCATCTCATCCTCTGTCACTCCTTTCTCTTGCCCTCAGTTTTTCCCAGCATTGAGTCAGCTCTTCACATTATGTGGCCAAAGTGTTAGAACTTGCAACTTCAGCATCAATCCTTCCAATGAATATTCAGGGTTGATTTCCTTTAGGATTGACTAGTTTGATCTTGCTGTCCAAGGGACTCTCAAGAGTCTTCTCTAGCACCACAATTTAAAAGCATCAATTCTTTGGTGCTCAGACTTATTTATGGTCCAACCCTCACATCCATACATGACTACTGGAAAAACCATAGCTTTGACTCTATGGACCTTTTGTCAGCAAGGTGATGTCTCTGCCTTTTAATACACTGTCTGGGTTTTATAGCTTTTCTTTGAAGGAGCAAGCGTCTTTTAGTTTCATGGCTGCAGTCATTATCTGCAGTGATTTTGGAGCCAAGAAAATAAAATCTGTCACTGTTTCCACTTTTCCCCCATCTATTTGCCATGAAGTAATGAGACCAGATGCCATGATCTTAGTTTTTTGAATGTTGAGTTTTAAGCCAGCCTTTTCACTCTCTTCTTTCATCTTCATGAAGAGGCTGTTTAGTCNGTGATTTTGGAGCCAAGAAAATAAAATCTGTCACTGTTTCCACTTTTCCCCCATCTATTTGCCATGAAGTAATGAGACCAGATGCCATGATCTTAGTTTTTTGAATGTTGAGTTTTAAGCCAGCCTTTTCACTCTCTTCTTTCATCTTCATGAAGAGGCTGTTTAGTCCTTCTTAGCTTTCTGCCATTAAGGTGGTATCATCTGCATATCTGAGGTTGTTGATATTTTTCCCAGCAATCTTGATTCCATCTTGTGATTCGTTCAGCCTAGCATTTTGCATGATGTATTCTGCATCGCAGGTAAATGAGCAGGATGACAATATACAACCTTGACATACTCCTTTCTCAATTTGGAACCAGTCCGTCGTTCCATGTCTGGTTCTAACTGTTGCTTCTTGACCTGTATACAGATCTCTCAGGAGGCAGGTAAGGTGGTCTGGTATTCCCACCTCTTTAAGAATTTTCCACAGCCTGTTGTGATCCACACATTCAAAGGCTTTAGCATAGTCAGTGAAGCAAAAGTAGATGTTTTTCTGGAATTCCCTTGCTTTAACTATGATCCAGTGGATGTTGACAACTTAATCTCTGGTCCCTCTGCCTTTTCTAAATCCAACTTGTACATCTGGAAGTTCTCTGTTGAAGCCTAACTTGAAGGATTTTGAGCATAATATTGCTAGCCTGTGGAATGAGCACAATTATGCATTACTTTGAAAATTCTTTGGTTTTTTCCTTCTTCGGGAATGGAATGAAAAATTTTCTAGTCCTGTGTTCACTGTTGCATTTTCCAAATTTGCTGGCATGTTGAGTGCAGCACTTTAACAGCATCGTATTTTAGGCTTTTAAATAGTTCAGCTGTAATTCCATTACCTTCACTAGCTTTGTTTGTAGTAATGTTTCCTAAGGCCCACTTGACTTCACACTCCGAGATGTCTGGCTCTAGGTAAGTGATCACACTATCGTGATTATCTGGTTCATTAAGACCTTTTTAAAAAATAGTTCTGTTTGTTCTTACCACCTCTTCTTAATCACATGTGCTTCTGTTAGGTCCTTGCCATTTCTGTTCTTTATTGTGCCTATCTCTGCATGAAATATTCCTTTAGTATCTCCAGTTTTCTTGAAGAGATCTCTAGTCTTTCCCATTCTATTGTTTTCCTTTATTTGCATTGTTAACTTAAGAAGTCAAAAAATTTAGGGAGGGGTGACAAAAATCTACAGAACAACTACCTGTCTGATCACTTTACTGCTTTCAAGCTCTTTTTTTTACTTTCCAATATTGTATTGGTTTTATCATACATCAACATGAATCTGCCATGTGTGCTTTCAAGTTCTTTCAGAAAACTAACATTAGAAATACACAATCATGAGTTTGTTCATTCATTCAGAATTTTATTTAAAAAAACAAACATTTTGGTTGGAGTTGAAATTCTTGACCTCATAATGCTTAAGTGGGGAAGACAGACAATGAATCCCTCAGTTTATATCTGGAGATGATGTATGAATCAGGACATGGAGATAAGAGAGTACTGTGTTAGTGTCCCATGAAGACTTGCTAAAATGGTATGTGAGCAAACACCCAAAGTATGAAGGGAACATCGGATTGCTATGTGGCTCTGCAAGGGCAGAGCTTCCTTCAAGTGTTAAGGGCCTGAGCTGAGGGCTTGTTGGGCCAGTTTAGGAACCCAGGAGAGGCCATGTGAGTAGGAAGCAGGAGGAGATATGAGAGGAGGAGCAGGGGAGGTCAGAGAACTGGAGGTCCTGAACATATGCAATTTGGCACAACATGGTAAGGAATTAAGTTTGGTTTTTTTTTTTTCTGCATGAGGTGAAGACCATTGGAACGTTTGAGCAGAGCGGACAAATCTGATCTCCTTTTAAAGGATCATGTTGGCTACTGAGGAGAGAAAAAGGGGCAAAGGTGAAAGCCAGGAATCCAACTAGTTAGTAGGCTCATCCTTTTTACAGGAAAGCAGCAGAGATGAAGTGTTGAGAAACAGTTGAATTATTATATATTTTGGAGTTTTGTTGAGGAACAGGATTTAACAACTATTCTCAAGTTTTAGGACCTCTGGCAACTAGTATATAGTTTGGAGTAAGAGAAGGAGGAAGATTCAAGAAGAATGACACAGAAGAGGTCCCTACTCAGGAAAAGAGAAAATTCTTCTACATCAAAAGATTGATAAATGATGCCATATTTTATGTTTACAGTGAAAATTAAAATTTTAAGACAGATTTTTTTGTTTAAGGAGTACTGTAATTGACTGAATTTTTCTATGAATCAGCTGATTACCAAACCAAATCCCATCAGATAAAGCAGTCTCTATGATATATTACTGCTAATAAGAAAAACAGTGTGCAAGGGGCACATTGTTAGAATGAGGCTTTGTTGGGCAGACATTATATGACTTCAGAATATGCTTTTTTTTTTTTTTTAGTAAAAGGTTAATGCTTTCTACTCATCCTTTTTGTCATGTCTTTCCTTCATGTAAAAAAGAAATCACAATAGAAACACACTCTACCTTTCCATCCCTGAATGCTGCCTGAGTCAGCTCTTGTTGAAAAGTTACAAGCTCTTTGCTATCATCACTCCCCAAACCCTTTTTACCCTGCTGGCACTTCAAACCACACTATAATCAATGCAGATATATGTTGTAAAATTATGTTTCTATAACAGTAAGTTGAATTCCACCCGGATTAAAAAAAAAAACTTCAGTGCTCAGTAGAAAGGAAGGTGAGGATTTAATATATAACTGGGCAGCTGTTTGGACAGGGAGTAGAGTGGGCAGCTGTCTGCAAGAGACACCAACGGCTTCAAAAGTTCTCTGCAAATTCCTGAAGCCTTAGACAGTATGACAGGATGTGAGGGCCCTGCAGAGTCACCTGGAGAACAGAACAGCATGACTACATCAGTCACCACAGAATCAAGCTTTAAATTTTGTTTCTTTAAAAAAAAAAAAAATCTTTTTATTTTGCACTGAGGGATAGTGGATTAACAATGGTGTGATCATTTCAGATGAACAGCTGAAGGGACTTAGCCATGAATATACGTGTTTCCATTCTCCTCCAAATTCCCCTCCCATCCAGGCTGCCACATAACGTTGAGCAGAGTTCCATGTGCTATACAGTAGGTCCGTGTTGGCTATCTGTTTTAAATATAGCAGTGTGTACATGACCCCCCCCAACTCCCTAACTATCCCTTCCCCCCATTCTTCCCCCCAGCAACCATAAGTTCGTTCTCTAAGTCTGTGTGTTTTTCTATTTTGTAAATTCATTTTATGTTAAAACTTGTATTCTNTTAAATATAGCAGTGTGTACATGACCCCCCCCAACTCCCTAACTATCCCTTCCCCCCATTCTTCCCCCCAGCAACCATAAGTTCGTTCTCTAAGTCTGTGTGTTTTTCTATTTTGTAAATTCATTTTATGTTAAAACTTGTATTCTAAGATGACAAGAGGTTCCTTAAGCATAGAAATCACCTGAAGAAAAGAACGAGAATAACCTCCTGAGAGATAATGGTACATAATATTTGCCTTCCCAACTTCTCTTATAGCATTATTTACTGTCAAGTAAGTTTCAGATACACACTTATATCAAACCTAAAACTGAAGGCAAATAAAACTTCTGTCATCACCACATTATTTATGTCCATGTGGATGATGGCTGAAACATTGGCCTTTAGGATAAACTTGATTCAACCACAGGGAGCAATATTGAAACTGATCCACTGAGAAACATATTCCTATATAAACTGTTTTTGGTGTATTCATTTCCACTCAAGCTGCCATGAATTAATAGCTGTAACAGACTCATGATATCATGTTGTTTCCAAGAACTGTTTCACTTGAAGATCTGTAGCACACAACTAAAATATTGAGTGTGTAAGAGTCATGCATGAGCTATAAAAAGCAGAAGGGAATTAGCATCAACACCAATATCTTGGCTGAGTGTCTAAACGTTATCCTTTGACAGTGGCAGGCTATTAAACAATTTTTAAATAAGACATTTTCCCACCACAAGGAAAACATTCATTTATTGGGACTTTACAACCTGGGATTTGAGGCTTTAAAAGAAAATATGCTGTCTGTACCATGGATTATCTAAAAGCATTGGAAAGACCTGCCAATACAATTGGTTTGAGATTAGAAGGTTTGAAACTACATTTAAATAAAAGATGTATCTAAGAACAAGTGACTCATAGACAAAAGTCCAAACTGAGTCATTCTGAAGAAAGTAGGCTATATCAAGGAGCAAAGGTTGCATAAGAAATGTGAATAAAAAGTGAAATAAAGGAAATATTACTTTATTCCTAATAACCTTTGCTATTCTGTAAAATAATCTTGAACACTTCAGTTATACTTTACTTGATCAGTTCAGTTCAGTTCAGTTGCTCAGTTATGTCTGACTCTTTGCGACCTCATGAATCATAGCACGCCATGCCTGCCTGTCCATCACCAACTCCTGGAGTTCACTCAGACTCGTGGCCATCGAGTCAGTGATGCCATCCAGCATCTTCACTTTCTGCCATAAGGGTGGTGTCATCTGCATATCTGAGCTTATTGATATTTCTCCCGGCAATACTTGATAGGATAAGTCAAGTGTTTTGCAGTCCAAGCTACTCTTACATGACTTTACATCTATCCTTTGGATATATATATTATGTCAACAAATGCTCAACTATAGCTAGAGAACTTATGATTTCATTATCTAAATCAGAATTTCTCAACAGAAGCACTATTGACATTTTGGGATGGATGATTTATTGTTGTAGGGCACTGTTTCTGTTCACTGTAGAATATTTCCCAACATCCCTGACCTCTCTACTAGATGCCAATAGCATCTCTCTACTTGTACAATCCAAAATGTCTTCAGAAATTGTCAAGTATCCTCTTGGGGTAAGTTCACCCCAGTTGGGAACCACTGATCTAAATTAAAAAATTATGTAATAAAAATTTTGTCAAGCATCTATATACAGTGTGTACACTTGTCCAGTTTACATCTTCTGCAAATTTTGTGAGACTTTATAACTTAATAAAATTAAGTTATATTATGCTAAGAACAATTTAGCATCATGAGTAAAATGTCTCAGGTGTATCATGCACTTATGTTCTGAACAAGCAGAACTGTTCAGGTAGTCCCTAATCCTCAATCTCAGATTGTGTGGGCTCAGAAAGTCTCCAAATTCCTCTCGCGTCTAGAGGTGTGGGAAAGAAATTCACAGAAAGGGGATTTAAGGTCTGAAGATAATTAGAAAAAAAGGAGGAAATAAAGACAACAGTTGGAAATAAAATACAATGAAAAACTGAGTGAAGAAAGAATGATAAAACTATTAAATCAACAGATACGATGGTAATCAGAGGGCAGACTTCTTCCTGGACTAGAAAGGTAGAAATAGCAAATATAATACAACTTAGAAATATTTTCCAAATCATAGATACATGTTTCTCTCAAGGTATTGCTGTGAGTGAAATAATCCAAAAAAAGTAATCAAAAAGAATTCCTACAGCAGAATATGGTGCTTATTCACATGACTTAAGATGCAAACTTCCAGGGAGTCTCTGAAGTTCAGAATCTTTGTCATTTCAAGAAATAACATATGAATAATCTTGGATATCATTTCAGTATCAGAATGATGGTATTTTGAGAAAGAATGTTGCTGCTAAGTCACTCCAGTCGTGTCCGACTCTGTGCGACCCCATAGACGGCAGCCCACCAGGCTCCCCCATCCCTGGGATTCTCCAGGCAAGAACACGAGTGGGTTGCCATTTCCTTCTCCAATGCATGAAAGAGAAAAGTGAAAGTGAAGTCGCTCAGTCTGTCCGACTGTTAGCGACCCCATGGACTGCAGCCCACCAGGCTACTCCGTCCATTGGATTTTCCAGGCAAGAGTACTGGGGTGGGGTGCCATTGCCTTCCCCGGAGAAAGAATGTTAGAGGTGATATAAATAAATTGTGTGTAAGATTTCTTTCCTGGTCTGTTAGTCTTAATCCCTCAAAGTCAAAAATGTGACAAACACCCAGAAAGGGAGATAGTACCCAAGAGGAGTTATACCCTGAGATAGAAGCAGACTGAGCTATCAAAATTCAAAAATGACAGAGGTTGTGGTAAGCTGTTTGTAACAGATGCTCTTAATTCAGACAAAATACACCCTTTCAGCAGAACTGCACCCCTTCATTGAGATCTAATGATTAGAAATACTTTACCTTTCTCCCACTCCCCAACCATTAATGTTTGATTTGGCTAAACTAAACCAAATGGCATTCAAAAGATATTCTATTTCTTAGATTCATAGAAGGCTTTTACAAATGAGTTGTGCGGCTGGGTGGCAGATGGATGAATTTAGGAATAAGTTAAAGGTCTCTATCTACAGAGTCAATAATCTATATTAAGTTTAGAAATAAAACATCAGCCAAAAACATTGAAATCTGATTTTCTCACCACTGTGCAAAGATAAGGAAAAATTGAAGGCACGAGAGACTGTGGTTTACTCTAAAAGAACATCATATGAACTGGCCCACCTACTCAAATTGTAACTGTCATTTTGGTTTCAAATACGATACTCCAAGGCTTACTTTGATGTGGTGAGGGAAGGGGAAATAATAGGGAGCAATTTTCGTGCAGACTGAAATTAGGATTCCAGTTGCTTTCAGGACCATCTTTCTGGACCTCAGTTTCCTCATCTGAAAAATAAGGATGCAACACTAGATAATTCATTTCCTAAAGTAGTTCCTTAGAATATTATCCCCAGGAAAATCTCCATGAAAAAGTGTTGTTGAACAAATAGACATACTATCTTTTCTATAACATGAATAATATTGTGTACCAACTGAATACAAGTATTTTTCATTCATGCAGTATAGTATCACTATGTTAATTTACTTGTAAGCAACTTGACCAAGATCACGCTATACATGAGTGAGAAGGAAACCCAGTGCTGTTCCCTTTTTGCAGATTTAGAAAACACATTAGGGCAGAACTGATTTCTAAGAGCTTTATAGTTAAGAAAACTGTTTAATTTATATATACCAACATGTTGCAAATTATTTTGACCACAGAACCCTTTTTTCCCCTCATAATGTATATTTCAGTCCTGCAGAGCTCTTAATAAATATAAAATTTAAAAGTGTTTATCAAAAGGTGTTCTTATGTAATCTGTTCAGAGATAGCTAATATATCTTCCATTCTGGCCATAAGAATGAAAGGTTCTTCAATCTTGAAACTAGATCCTGAGAATGAAATGAGCAGACTCATGTCCAGTAGAGTAATATTGAAAGTAGATCAGTTAAATAGTAAGGCAGCATATGTCAAGGAAACCCACATAAAGGACTGTGCCTGCCGATGCCAGTAATTACATGGCCAGAGGGAAAACCCTGAATCTGTGGTCCACAGCTCTTCTGGCTCTCTGCTTACTGCCCTGTTGCTGCCACGCTTTCTGGTTCCTGGTTGAAAGTTTTATGTAGAACTAGACAAATTTTGCCTTTTCTAGCCTTTCTGACAACAAACTGCTGTTTAGGTTAAAAAGTATATAGTATATGCAAGCACGCCATATACGTTATATATTTGAGGCATTTAAAGCTACGTAAATAACATCATGCATGCAGGGCACTGCAAATAATGCTAATACATAACAAGAGCTAATAAGGAGTACTAGTGTGGGAAGTACTGTTCACCTACATATTACAAGTTTTCATCCACCTATTCAGTAATATCATTATGCTCATTTACATGTAAGCAGCTTGACTAGGATCACACTAGGTGTTGGTGAAAAAGGAACCAGTTCAGTTCAGTTCAGTTGCTCAGTCGTGTCCAACTCTTGTGACCCCATGAATTGCATTACTGTCCAAATACAAATTTCTTACTCTGAACCATTACCTCCTACAGAAAGCCTACTGATTAAATTTCAGTTCCAGCTTGGAATTCAGTGGCTCGTCCCCCTATTTATATCAGGGGGCTTGAGGGCACAACAGAGGAATCATTTCCCCTCCTATTCAGGGTCTAAGTGGTCATCATGTTCTTACTTCTCGTTCTTCTGAGAAAAAACAAAACAAAACTGGGTTTAGGTTATTTTTTTGTCCTTCTATAACCTATCTTCTCCTTTGAAGAGTCAATTTTATGCATAAATGAGTTTTTAAATAAGTAAAGCCAAAAAACAAAAATTAAAACAATCATACTATTTGATATTTCTTAGCATTGCAGTTTATAAAGTAAAATGTATACCTATTTCATCATTTTTGATCCTAAAAATACTGTACTATAGATAGGCCATAATTCTTCTCATTATAAATATTCAGATTGTGGGGTACTCAGGACTTTTGTTTCTGACAGTGGGAGAGATAAAATCATTTTATCAAATACAATACTGAATCTATACATTAGAGTAGCCAAAAAATTTTGTATTATTGAAATTGTTTAGCAAGTTATCAGATCTGCCCAAAATGTTATCTAGTATGGATCCAGCATACTTCATATCCAGTATGATATGAAGAGCTAATTAATTGGAAAAGACCCTCATGTTGGGAAAGATTGAAGGCAAAAGGAGAAGAGGCAGCAGAGGAAGAGATGGTTAGATAACATCACCAACTCAGTGGACATGAATTGAGCAAACTCCAGGTGATCGTGAAGGACAGGGGAGCCTGTCATGCTGCAGTCCATGGGGTCGCAGAGTCAGACATGGCTTAGCAACTGAACAGCAACAGAAAATTATCAGAGTTGCCCAAAATGTTATCCAGTAGGAAAGAGAGATTTCATTCTACAATGTTGACGGTGATAATGGTTAAAACATATAATAATCACATGTTTCTTGTACTTCACCAAGTTACATCTCATCAGCACACAGGTTTCATACACCTTCCTAAAGGGTCAAATTCCCTACCCTCTATTTATCAGAATGAGAACTCTATTTTTCTCCTGGAAATCCATTATCCTCTGTTTTTCTCACTATGAAGATCAGAAAATAAATGTAAGATTCACATTTTTTTTCAAACTCACTCACTGATTTCTAAGTGTTTCAGTATATTTGTATCAAAAACATTCAAAATAATCTTGGTACAAGTTCAGTGATTAAATTCAAAACAGATTCATTAATGAGCAATTTTTAATTTCTTCCTTAGAGCTAAAGGTGGAGCTGGGCAGAGCATTTTGAAAATCTTCAAAAGAGTGACAACTAATACTCAGAATAGGTACTGGAAATTAGGATTTCCACATATGAATTTGGGAGGGTACATAGTTCAACTCAGACCTCAAATGTGCCTAGTAACAAATGTTATACTTTAGTTGTCATTGAGCTAGATTTGGCAAAAAAAAAAAAAATCAGTTTATGTTTTCCAGTCGTATGTATTGCATATGTGTTACATATCACCTGTTTTCTTTCCTTGGTATGGTATTAGTTGTTACTCCTTTGATTTTTAAAATTGCTGAAATGTTTCAGTATATATTTGTATCAAAAAGGTCCGTCTAGTCAAAGCTCTATGGTTTTTCCAATGGTCATGTATGGATGTGAGATTTGGACTATAAAGAAAGCTGAGTGCCTAAGAATTGATGCTTTTGAAGTGTGGTGTTGGAAAAGACTCCTGAGAGTCCCTTGGACTGCCAAGGAGATAAAACCAACCAATCCTAAAGGAAATCAGTCCTGAATATTCATTGGAAGGACTGATGCTGAAGCTAAAACTCCAACACTTTGGCCACCTGATGTGCAGAACTGACTCATTGGAAAAGACCCTGATGCTCGGAAAGATTGAAGATAGGAGGAGAAGGGGGAGACAGGATGAGATGGTTGGATGGCATCACTGCCTCAGTGGACATGAGTTTGAGTAGGTTCCGGGAGTTGGTGATGGACAGGGAAGACTGGCATGCTGCAGTCCACAGGATCGCAGGGAGTCCGGACACAACTGAGTGACTGAGCTGAACAGAGTATGACTGTATATTGAGACAACATCTTAAGTAGGAAAAAAAAATGTCTTTTTCTTTCTGAGTAGGAAAAAACTCAGTCCTTCTTCCTGTGTTTCTCCTTTACTCTCACACATACCAAGCTCCAACACTTCAGACACCAAATGTGTGGGGGCGATTATAGTTAATCAAAAAATCTGTAATAGCAGATGGGTGTCTTACAGTTTAACTCAATTTGGACACTATCTACTTGGAGATAATGTCAGATACCACAGGCTAAGGGCTAAATTTATTGAGGAAGTGAAAGTGAAGTCGCTCAGTCGTATCTGACTCTTTGTAACCCCATAGGCTGCAGCCTGCCAGGCTCCTCTGTCCATAGGATTTTCCAGGCAATAGTACTGGAGTGGACTGTCATTTCCTTCTCCAAAATTTAATGAGATTCCTCCCCATTCCCCCAGTTCATATGCCAACTGCAAGTAGTAGGTTTCCAAGTTAACCACAACTTCTATAAATCAGGCTCCCATGACCCTTTATTTGGGTTTGATTAATTTGCTAAAGTGGCTTACAAAATTCAGTGGAAGAGTTACATTTGCAGTTTATTAAAGGTATGATAAAGGATGTGAATGAACAACTAGATAAAGAGATATGTAGCGTGAGGTCTCGGAGATCCTGAGCCCAGGAGCTTCTGTCTCTAGGAATTTGGGGTGTGTTACCTTCCCATTATGTTCACTCACCTGGTAGCCCTGTGAACCCCATATTTTGGGGACTTTTAATGACGTCTTCATCATATAGGTGTGTGCGCATGCTCAGTCGCTTCAGTTGGATCCGACTCTTTGCGCCTGCCTGACCGTGGGATTCTTCAGACAAGAATACTGGAGTGGGTTGCCATACCCTCCTCCAGGGGTTTTTCCCAACCTAGGGATGGAACCCACATCCTCTGCAGCTCCTTCTTTACAAGTGGATTCTTTACTGCTGAGCCACTGGGGAAGCCCCCATATAGGTACAATTGATTGTTAATTCCATTTCCAACCCTTCTCCCCTCTCAAGATAATGAGGGGTGGGGCTGAAAATCCCACACTTCTTATCATGGCTGGATCTTTTCAGTGACCAGCCCTCATCCAGGAGCCATGCAGGAGCTCGCCTACAATTAGCTCATTATAGTAAAAGACACTCTTTTAACTCAGGAAATTATAAGGGTTTCAAGAGTCCTGTACCAGGACCTGGGGTCAGAAACCAACATATATATGTATTTTCTATTATTTGCACCTTCAAAAAAGTAAGTTAAAATTAGGTCATTAGGGTAGGTCCTAATCTGGATTGTCTCATGTCCTTATAAGAAGAGGAAATTAGGACAGACACATAACAGAAAAATGATTATGTGAAGACACAAGGAAAATACAACCTTCAACAAGGCAAGGAAAGAAGCCACAAAAGAAACTAATCCTGCTGCCTTCTTGATCTCAGACTCCTAGCCTCTAGAATTGTGAGAAAAGAAATCATTGTAGTTTAATTCTCCCAGTTAACGGTACATGGTTATAATAGTCACAACTTCCCCAGTGGTTCAGTGGTAAAGGGTCTGCCTGCAATGTAGAGATGCAGGCAATGCAAGTTTGATCCCTGGTTCAGGAGTATCCCCTGGAGGAGGAAATGACAAACCACTCCAGTATTCTTGCTGGGAAAACTCCATGGACAGAGGAGCCTGGCGGGCTGCATTCCATGGAGTCACAAAGAATTGGACACGACTGAGTGCTCACTCACTCACTGTAACAGCCCTGGCAAAGCAATATAAGGTATATATCACAAGATTCTGAAGACACAGTGAATTTGCAATTTCAGCAAAACCAGGTCATCCAACAGTACAGGAGTATGTTATCTTTAGGATTAAACATGTATCACACAAAGTGTTAATAGAAATGAGTTTGTTAGCACTTCTACTTAAAATTCATTTCAGAATTTAGAAATAAATCCTCTTAGTGTTTGTGTTATGCTTTCTTCATGTACTTTCAGCTTTTATTGGTTTATTTTCCCATGGATAGAACTCTTAAAACTGATTTCCAAAAGCAGTATTAATAGCCAACTCAAACAATTGCAAAATCAACCCTTACATGCAATCTGTGGGAAAATAAATCCATTTTTCCAGTTTTATTGAGAATTGACATACATCACTATGTAAGTTTAAGGCATGGTTTGATTTACATATATTTTGAAACAATTGCCACAATAGTTTTAGCTAATGTGTATCTCCTCATATAGATAGAATAAAAAGAAAAAAATGAGAAAACAGAAAAGAAAAAAAAGAGAAGCAAACATTTCTTTTCCTTTGTAATGAAAACTCTTAAGATTTACTCTCTTAACAACTTTCCTATATATCATATAGCAGTTATCTAAAACTTTTTTCTTTAAAAAGAATCAGATAGTTACATGTGAAGATTTATGAATCTAAGCTGAGATACAAGAAAATAGTTTAAACTACTGAATAGGTAGAAATCCTCAGGCATACCAGGTGCTCATTATTAATATTATTATTTGAATTTAATAACACTACTCTGAAATTATTAACTTATTTGAATCTAAGATACAGTAAATAATTATGCCCACATGTTGAAGGAAATGCTGAACTTATTCTAGTAGTTTGGGTTTTGTCTCCAGAATTCCTTTTCTTAATATTACATGAAAATCCCTTTGGGGTAGATTTAGAGGATGTAGATTCATATTTTGATCCATAAATTAATAGTAAAGACCATTTTACACATCTGTTTCTTCTCAGACTTTCTCCTGATTTCAGCTCTACCTTATAAAGGGGTTAGAGTTGGGGAGCATCTCTTATTTCCAATTGTGAATAAAGTCTATCCATTTTATCACTCTAATGTCAAAAAAGAAAGACATTAAAATTATCCATCTGGTTATTGATCCTGCCTCCCCCACCAGTGTTTAACCATGAAATACTGTGAAATACAGATGGTAAAATGTAGCTTGTATATATTTTTAATAGTAAAGATTACACAGTTTGCTGTTATATAGGTCTTTGTGCCGATAGTCATAAAATGTGGAAGCCTGCAGGAATTGAAAAAGGAAGCAAAATAAAGTAAAAATAAAAATTAAAAAAAAAATAAATAAATGGAGTATCTTTTATAAAGAAAAAAACTTTAACCCCTTAGCTGTCTATAACTGAAGTTCTATTAATAACATGGTGGCTTTTTTTTTCTGCCCTTGATCTATATCATAGCTCCTTCTAAGACTGTACATGGAAGAGATAACTTTTAAGATGTCAGCAGGATTAGTTTCTTTTGTGACTTCTCTATCAATTACTAATTCTAATTGTATCCAGGATTCAAATTTAATTGATAATGAAAGAAAGAACATGTCGACATTTCTATGTTTCCCCATGGATCCCACTTGTCTTACGGAATGTGCTTTAGAATATTTTGTTGGAGATTCTATGAAAGAAGTATCAACAGGATTCAGTACTCCATGCTAGAGTAGAAAAATAAAGGGGAAAAAAATGTCATCTTTCTACACTGAAATAAGAACACAAAAATAATAATGACCGGAAGCCACTTCATTGTTTTTCTGCAAATTAGTTTAATTGGTAGACCTTAGCCCTATTGTTGTTCAGTCCCTCTGTCGTGTCCAGCTCTTTGTGACCCCATGAGCTGTAGCACGCCAGGCTTCCCTGTCCTTCACCATCTCCCAGAGATTACATTGAACAAGTATATCTGCAACAAATAGGCACAGGCAAAAAGCAGTAGGATGATTTTCTAAAAGCAAGTTGTTTTAAGAATTTGCTGGCTTAATAAATTAAATAACCTAAGGCTGAACACATGCCATCATGATTACATTTTGCCGGAAAAGTCAGTGCCCCTGGCTTTTTTGCTTTAGAGCCAAAAGCAGTCCTCTTTCTGACTGTAATTGCAAATCTGAGCCATTCTTCCTGCTGGAGATAAGGAGCAGAGATCAAAAACTAGCAGGTGTATAAAAATTACTAACAGAAACCATGTGAAAATGACCCAGTCAAGTAATAGAAACAGTCTATAACAAAACAGTTATCTTTTATAATATAGTGAAGGTTAGTAGTTTCTTATGCCTAGCCATAGTTTAATTTAATGAAGCCAGCCACATTAATTTGGCAATACTCCTGGGCTGGATTGAGACTCAGTTATCAAAGTGGCTTCACACCCTTCCAGATGCCCTTGGTAACAGTGGTGATGTTTTCCTTAAAAACTGAGAATGTACTTACACACACATGTACATGCGTACCAGTTGATTAAGTAAAACATTCATTTTAGGTGTTAAAATATAGATGCAAAAATCAAAAGGTAAGCAAAGCATATGCTTTCTAATTGATTCTAGGATTATTTTTACACCACTTCATTTAGTAAAAAAGTTTTAAGTATATACCAAAAATAGGGATCTAAATTAAAATCTTGTTTCTACTTTAAAGCACTAAGAACAGAGCTGAGTAGTGGCACCTGTGTGACCTTCATGGCAAAGGGTGGTGACAAAGTTCTAATTCATAAGTATGGCACTTGAATATATTATTTAAGGTGGTGCTTCTAGAAACTGGTAAATTAAATTAAATATATACCATAGTTAAGTTGGTAAATCGTGTCCAACTCTTGCGACCCCATGGACTGTAGCCCGCCAGGCTCCTCTGTCCATGGAATTCTCCAGGCAAGAATACTGGAGTGGGTTGCCATTTCCTTCTCCAGGGGATCTTCCCGACCTAGGAATCAAACCCAGGTCTCCTACATTGCAGGCAGATTCTTTACCGACTGAGCTATGAGGGAAGCCCATATATACCATAGATTATAGTAATAATTGTACAGCTACATGTAAAAGAATGAAATTAGAACACTTCCTAATGCCATACACAAAAATAACTAAAAGGTCTCATTTCTTTTGCACAGCATAGGAAACTATAAACAGGTGAAAAGACAACCCTCCGAATGGGAGAAAATAATAGCAAATGAACTGACAAAGAATCAGTCTCTAAAATATACAAGCAATACATGCAGCTCGATACCAAAAAAACAAACAGCTCAATCAATCAAAAAGTAGTCAGAAGACCTAAACAGACATTTCTCCAAGGAAGACATACAAATGGCTAATAAACACATGAAAATATGCTCAACATCACACATTATTAGAGAAATGCAAATAAAAACTACAATGAAGTACCACCTCACACAGGTCAGAATGGCCATTATCAAAAAATCTACAAACAGTAAATGCTGGAGAGGGTAAGGAGAAAAGGGGTCACTCTTGCATTCTTGGTGAGAATGCAAATTGATACAGCCACTATGGAGAACAGTATGGAGATTCCTTTAAAAAACTAGGAATAAAACTACCATATGGCCCAGTAATAATTATATTTAACATTTTTGAATGCTTATAATGTATAACTTTATATTGTTATCTTATTTGATCTTCAGATTAACAATGAAGTAGGTACTGTTATTTTTTATTCTAGTTTGTAAATAAAGATACTGAAGTATAGAGAGATTAAGTAATTTGCTTGAAGTCAGTCTACTCAAACAAATGTGATAGAAATTTAGGAAATGAGACTTCTAGAGTAGATCTATAATTCCAGGCTGCATGGCCTCCAACATGATGTTATTTGGTATCTGTGTAAACTAATCTTGACTAAGAAATGTAATTAACACTTTGGCCACCTCATGCGAAGGGTTGACTCATTGGAAAAGACTCTGATGCTGGGAGGGATTGGGGGCAGGAGGAGAAGGGGACGACCGAAGATGAGATGGCTGGATGGCATCACAGACTCGATGGACATGAGTCTGAGTGAACTCCGAGAGACGGTGATGAACAGGGAGGTCTGGCATGCTGCAATTCATGGGGTCACAAAGAGTCGGACACGACTGAGCGACTGAACGGAACTGAACTACCTTATTCCCATATTATCTCTCACTACAAGGCTAGTGTTGATTATAATCAACCAAGATCCTGTTCAAGCCAACAGAAAAATCACAATAAGAAAGAGGAGTCTAAATTTTACCATAATTAGTTAATTTATAATTGGTCGTCACTTATGGGCTTATATTTTACTTCAGTTGTTTTTTTCAAGCCAATAACATAAAGAAGCTCATAACTCATGATTTTATACCCACCGTACCCATAACATACCCCCATCCTCATAGAAAATTAGAGCTTTTCTTTTTAAATCAAAGAAAAATGTATTTTAAATCCCAAGAGTTCTGCTGTGTTTCCAATTCTGTTTTTTTTTTTTTTTTCAGCCACCCATTACAACTTATCCTGTTCTCTATTTTGTTAATGGAGGATAATTAAATTCTCAGATTCCTTTTGCTATATGTGTTCTCCTAAAATACATTTCTTACTTTAAATATCTAGACTGCAAAGATAATGAACAACATTTTGATAGGTTTCCATCCCAAGTAGCACAGAAACTCCCTGTGATCTAAGCCCTCTCAGCTCTTTTGTTGTAGTTCTCTGAAGTTTTAAAAAGTGGTGACTTCCTACACACCGATGCCTTGGCATAATACCCCAATGCCTGCAGCTCCTGTGCCATTGTTACCACTCTGTTTTGTTGGGCTCCACACTCGAAGCTCTCCAAGGATCCGTGACTGAGTTGAATGAAACCTTTTGCTAGTTGGCAAGAGTAGTAAGAACACATAAAATCTACCAGCTGTCAAGATATAAATGGTGATTTTGTTTCAGTTTTTAATGAATTAAAGTAGGATTGAAATCTATCCAAAGACAGCAGGTTTGGCCTTTTGAAGGAAAAAAATGAAATGGTGTTTTCTGCTCTCCAGGCCTTGGTTTGCAACGAGGTATTGACAATCAGCATGGGGAAATCAACACCCCAAGAAAGCTATCTGGAGGCTGATTTTGTTGTTGGTTTTGCTTTCCCTCCAATCCTCTGTACTCCAATGGCCAGAGGCAAATAGACCTTCTCCATTCTTAGAAAAATTTCGATACCTCTGACCTTTCCCAAGGCAAAAGCCTAGACTGTTTCCTTAAGTGTTATCATTTCTATCCTTCAGCAGGATGGCACAGGGAGGAGAACACCCTATAAACTATATGTTTTCAAATTTGTTTTTTGTTTTCTTTAGCCAAAGCTATCAATGAGTGAAATTTATTTACATAACTTTGATTCACGGAACCATAGCAAGTACTTGCAGTGACAGATACATACACAATTCAACATCTCCCCAATAGTCTCAGAATTGCATTATTTTGTTAATACTTTTCAGGTATTTGTCCACTGGATAAGGGAATGGCAAACCACTTCTGCGTTGTTGCCTTAAGAACCCCATGAACAGTATTTTGCATGCAGTCATTTCAATTTTACCCTGCTGAGTATTCACCTGTATAAAAAAATCTACAGGCTCACTATTGCACTTCTGCCAAAATAGCAGGATCTCTAACTCTCCATAGTTTAGCTAGTTGTTTTTAATATGAAAACAATCTCCTGGTGGCAACATCGTCTTAAAGTACAAGAAAACAGTTGATTTTATTGTTATCCTATCTTCATTTGCATTTTTCTCAATAATGTAATCATATAGACTTGGCATCTCCCCATCTATTTTCCTCAAACAAACATAAATACTTTAAAGTTCTACATGGCTATCTTGACTTGTTTCTGTCCTGAATTACCAGTTCTCACAATAGTGAAAATAAATGGCAAAGTCCCTTTGTCTATATATTTGTGATTCACCTTATGAATTATTAAGACATGTGCTCCAGTATCACTTTTTTTTTTTTTTTTGACAGAGAATGGATAAAACAGAATCAGGGAATTTTCTCTCACTGATAAAGAACATTCCCACTGAGCCTTGAGCATGTATATTTAAACTTGCCTCTTAAAATGGCTTTTAGCCCAGAGGGTGTAGAGGTCAAGCCGTCAAGGTCCTCTGAGAAAGAGCCAGAGCTACTGCTTCCTGGAAAACTAATAAGAATCGACAAAAAACATCTTGATGGCAAATCTGAGACTCCATCTTCTCAATGCAACAATCAACTCAGGGCTCAGCCATGGGCCAAACCAAACTCTCTTGTAACCAACCACTTCTGAACCAAGGCCAGGACTTGCTTAAATGATTAATCACTTTTGCTTGTGAAACTTGGTGTTATTTGCCTTTCAAGCCTCCCTATTGCCTTTAGTTGGAGTCTTCACAGGGGCTGCTGTTTAAAACATGCCTCTGTCAAAGTAAATCCCCAGTGTTTTACACTGATCATCTCTGAGTAATTCATCACAACTTAAAACTCTTTATTTTTCTTTCATCATTATATATTACATGTAAAATAGGCAGCTAACCATTGTTTATATTATTTTCAAAACAAAAGTCAATCTCCCCTCCTTCCTTTTTCAACATGGCAAAAACTGACTATAAATACTTTAGAAAGAAATGTAGTTGGTTTTCAGTTATCATCTCTTAAAGCACCCATAAGAAGTTTGCAATAGCTATACACTGCAGAATATAAAAGTTCTAAAAGTTTATTCATATATTACAGGCAAAAAGGAGTGTATTTAGTTGATTTTTACAATATGATTTGCAGTAATCATGTTGTTGTTCGTTCAGTTGCTCAGTTGTGTCTGACTCTTTCCAACCCCGTGGACTGCAGCACACCAGGCTTCCCTGTCCTTCACTATCTCCCAAGTTTGCTCAAACTCATGTCCACTGAGTTGGTAATGCCATCCAACCATCTCACCCTCTGTCTCCCCCTTCTCCTTTTGCCTTCAGTCTTTCCGACTAACAGGGTCTTTCTTTTCCACTGCATCAGGTGGCCAAAGTTCTGGAGCTTCAGCTTCAGCATCAGTCCTTCAAAATGAATATTCAGGGTTGATATCCTTTAGGATTGACTGGTTTGATCTCCTTGCTGTCCAAAGGACCCTCAAGGAGTCTTCTCCAATGCCACAGTTCAAAAGCATCAATTCTTTGGCGCTCAGCCAATTTTATGGTTCAACTATCACATCCATACGGGAAAAACCATAGCTTTAACTACAGAACTTTGTCGACAAACTGATGCCTCTGCTTTTTAATACTCGACTAGGGTTTGTCATAGCTTTTCTTCCAGGGAGCTAGGGTCTTTTAATTTCATGGCTTTAATCATCATCCACAGTGATTTTGGAGCCCAAGAAAAGAAAATCTGCCACCGTTTCCATTTTTTCCCCATCTATTTGCCATGAAGTGATGGGACCAGATGCCATGATCTTCGTTTTTTGAATGTTGAGATTTTTTTTTTTTTCAGCCACCCATTACAACTTATCCTGTTCTCTATTTTGTTAATGGAGGATAATTAAATTCTCAGATTCCTTTTGCTATATGTGTTCTCCTAAGATACATTTCTTACTTTAAATATCTAGACTGCAAAGATAATGAACAACATTTTGATAGGTTTCCATCCCAAGTAGCACAGAAACTCCCTGTGATCTAAGCCCTCTCAGCTCTTTTGTTGTAGTTCTCTGAAGTTTTAAAAAGTGGTGACTTCCTACACACCGATGCCTTGGCATAATACCCCAATGCCTGCAGCTCCTGTGCCATTGTTACCACTCTGTTTTGTTGGGCTCCACACTCGAAGCTCTCCAAGGATCCGTGACTGAGTTGAATGAAACCTTTTGCTAGTTGGCAAGAGTAGTAAGAACACATAAAATCTACCAGCTGTCAAGATATAAATGGTGATTTTGTTTCAGTTTTTAATGAATTAAAGTAGGATTGAAATCTATCCAAGGACAGCAGGTTTGGCCTTTTGAAGGAAAAAAATGAAATGGTGTTTTCTGCTCTCCAGGCCTTGGTTTGCAACGAGGTATTGACAATCAGCATGGGGAAATCAACACCCCAAGAAAGCTATCTGGAGGCTGATTTTGTTGTTGGTTTTGCTTTCCCTCCAATCCTCTGTACTCCAATGGCCAGAGGCAAATAGACCTTCTCCATTCTTAGAAAAATTTCGATACCTCTGACCTTTCCCAAGGCAAAAGCCTAGACTGTTTCCTTAAGTGTTATCATTTCTATCCTTCAGCAGGATGGCACAGGGAGGAGAACACCCTATAAACTATATGTTTTCAAATTTGTTTTTTGTTTTCTTTAGCCAAAGCTATCAATGAGTGAAATTTATTTACATAACTTTGATTCACGGAACCATAGCAAGTACTTGCAGTGACAGATACATACACAATTCAACATCTCCCCAATAGTCTCAGAATTGCATTATTTTGTTAATACTTTTCAGGTATTTGTCCACTGGATAAGGGAATGGCAAACCACTTCTGCGTTGTTGCCTTAAGAACCCCATGAACAGTATTTTGCATGCAGTCATTTCAATTTTACCCTGCTGAGTATTCACCTGTATAAAAAAATCTACAGGCTCACTATTGCACTTCTGCCAAAATAGCAGGATCTCTAACTCTCCATAGTTTAGCTAGTTGTTTTTAATATGAAAACAATCTCCTGGTGGCAACATCGTCTTAAAGTACAAGAAAACAGTTGATTTTATTGTTATCCTATCTTCATTTGCATTTTTCTCAATAATGTAATAATATAGACTTGGCATCTCCCCATCTATTTTCCTCAAACAAACATAAATACTTTAAAGTTCTACATGGCTATCTTGACTTGTTTCTGTCCTGAATTACCAGTTCTCACAATAGTGAAAATAAATGGCAAAGTCCCTTTGTCTATATATTTGTGATTCACCTTATGAATTATTAAGACATGTGCTCCAGTATCACTTTTTTTTTTTTTTTGGACAGAGAATGGATAAAACAGAATCAGGGAATTTTCTCTCACTGATAAAGAACATTCCCACTGAGCCTTGAGCATGTATATTTAAACTTGCCTCTTAAAATGGCTTTTAGCCCAGAGGGTGTAGAGGTCAAGCCGTCAAGGTCCTCTGAGAAAGAGCCAGAGCTACTGCTTCCTGGAAAACTAATAAGAATCGACAAAAAACATCTTGATGGCAAATCTGAGACTCCATCTTCTCAATGCAACAATCAACTCAGGGCTCAGCCATGGGCCAAACCAAACTCTCTTGTAACCAACCACTTCTGAACCAAGGCCAGGACTTGCTTAAATGATTAATCACTTTTGCTTGTGAAACTTGGTGTTATTTGCCTTTCAAGCCTCCCTATTGCCTTTAGTTGGAGTCTTCACAGGGGCTGCTGTTTAAAACATGCCTCTGTCAAAGTAAATCCCCAGTGTTTTACACTGATCATCTCTGAGTAATTCATCACAACTTAAAACTCTTTATTTTTCTTTCATCATTATATATTACATGTAAAATAGGCAGCTAACCATTGTTTATATTATTTTCAAAACAAAAGTCAATCTCCCCTCCTTCCTTTTTCAACATGGCAAAAACTGACTATAAATACTTTAGAAAGAAATGTAGTTGGTTTTCAGTTATCATCTCTTAAAGCACCCATAAGAAGTTTGCAATAGCTATACACTGCAGAATATAAAAGTTCTAAAAGTTTATTCATATATTACAGGCAAAAAGGAGTGTATTTAGTTGATTTTTACAATATGATTTGCAGTAATCATGTTGTTGTTCGTTCAGTTGCTCAGTTGTGTCTGACTCTTTCCAACCCCGTGGACTGCAGCACACCAGGCTTCCCTGTCCTTCACTATCTCCCAGGTTTGCTCAAACTCATGTCCACTGAGTTGGTAATGCCATCCAACCATCTCACCCTCTGTCTCCCCCTTCTCCTTTTGCCTTCAGTCTTTCCGACTAACAGGGTCTTTCTTTTCCACTGCATCAGGTGGCCAAAGTTCTGGAGCTTCAGCTTCAGCATCAGTCCTTCAAAATGAATATTCAGGGTTGATATCCTTTAGGATTGACTGGTTTGATCTCCTTGCTGTCCAAAGGACCCTCAAGGAGTCTTCTCCAATGCCACAGTTCAAAAGCATCAATTCTTTGGCGCTCAGCCAATTTTATGGTTCAACTATCACATCCATACGGGAAAAACCATAGCTTTAACTACAGAACTTTGTCGACAAACTGATGCCTCTGCTTTTTAATACTCGACTAGGGTTTGTCATAGCTTTTCTTCCAGGGAGCTAGGGTCTTTTAATTTCATGGCTTTAATCATCATCCACAGTGATTTTGGAGCCCAAGAAAAGAAAATCTGCCACCGTTTCCATTTTTTCCCCATCTATTTGCCATGAAGTGATGGGACCAGATGCCATGATCTTCGTTTTTTGAATGTTGAGTTTTAAGCCAGTGTTTTCACTCTTCTCTTTCACCTTCATCAGGAAGCTTTTTAGTTCCTCTTTGCTTTCTGGCATTGGGCTTCCCTCTTAGCTCAGTTGGTAAAGAATTCGCCTGCAACCCCGGTTTGATTCCTGGGTTGGAAAGATCCGCTGGAGAAGGGATAGGCTACACACTCCAGTATTCTGGCCTGAAGAATTCCATGGACTGTATACTCCATGGGGTCTCAAAGAGTCGGACACGACTGAGTGATTTTCACTTTGTTTTCTGCCGTTAGGGTGACATCATCTGCATATTTGAGGTTGTTGGTATTTCTCCTGGCAGTCTTGTTTCCAGCTTGAGCTTCTTCCAGCCCAGTATTTCACATGATGTACTCTGCATATAAGTTAAATAAGCGAGGTGACAATATACAGCCTTCATGTGAGTCAATCTGTTGTTCCATGTCCAGTTCTAACTGTTGCTTGTTGACCTGCATACAGGTTTCTCAGGAGGCAGGTAAAAAGTGGTCTGCAATTCCCATCTCTTTAAGAATTTTCCACAATTTTTTGTGATCTACACAGTCAAAGGTTTTAGTGTAGTCAGCGAAGCAAAAGTAGATTCACTGGGGAAGGGAATGGCAACCCATTCCAGATTACTGCCTGGAGAATTCCATGGACAGAGGAATATGGCTGGCAACAGTCCATGAGGTTGAAAAGAGTTGGACATGAAAGAGCAACTAACACTTTCACTTCCACACTCACAGTAGTCATGCGTGCATACATGCTATGTCACTTCATTCGTGCCTGACTCTGTGTGACCTCGTGGGTTGTAACCCGCCAGATTCTATCATGGGATTCTCCATGCAAGAATACAGGAGTGGATTGCCATGCCCTCTCCAGAGGATCTTTCTGACCTGGGAATCGAACTCACATCCGCCTGCATCACCTGCATTTCAGGTGAATTCTTTTCCCACTGAACCACCTGGGAAGCCCTAACAGCTGGTTGAAAAACACCTGAAAAGATGCTCAACATCATTAATTATTAGAAAAATGCTAATCAAAACTACAATGAGACATCACTTCACAATGGTAAGAATAGAACTGTCAAAAAATCTACAAAGAATAAATGCTTGAGAGAGTGTGGAGAAAAAGAAACCCTCCTACACTGCTGTTGGGAATGTAAATTGGCACAGCCGCTAAGGAGAACAGTATGGAGGTTCCTTAAAAATCTAAATTAGAAATCCATATGACCCAGCAATACTCAGCATATACCCAGCAAAAACCATAATTGTAAAAGATACATGCACCTCACTGTTTATTTCACCACTATTTACAACAGCCAGGTCATGGAAGCAATCTAAATATCCATTAATGGGGTAATGGATAAAGAAGATATTGTATGTATATATACGTATATATACACACTGTAATATTTTGTTGTTCTTCAGTCACTAAGTCATGTCTGACTTTTTGCGACCCCATGAACTACAGCATGCCAGGCTTCCATGTCCTTCACTATTTCCCGAGTTTACCCAAAGTCATGTCCATTGAGTCAGTGATGCCATCTCATCATCTCATCCTCTGCTGTGCCCTTCTCCTTTTGCCTTCAGTCTATCCCACCAACAGAGTCTTGCATCAGTTGACCAAGGTAGTGGAGCTTCAGCTTCAGAGTCCTTCCAGTGATTATCCAGGGTTGATTTGCTTTAGGATTGACTCGTTTGATCTCCATGCTGTCCAAGGGACTATCAAGTCTTCTTCAGCACCACAATTCAAAAGAATCAATTCTTTGGTGCTCAACCTTCTTTATAGTCCAATTCTCACATCGTTACCGGATTACTGGAGAAACCATAGCTTTGACTGTGTATGTTCCTTTGTGGGCAAAGTGATGTCTTTACTTTTTAATATACTGTCTAGTTTTGTCATAGCATTCCTTCCAAGAAACAAGGGTCTTTAATTTCATGGATGTAGTCACCATCTACAGTGATTTTGGAGCTCAGGAAAATAAAATATGCCACTGTTTCCATTTTTTCCCCATCTATTTGCCATGAAGTGATGGTACTGGATGTCATGATCTTCATTTTTTGAATGTTGAGTTTTAAGCCAGCTTTTTCCCTCTCTTCTTTCACCTTCATCAAGAGGTTCTTTAGCTCTTCGCTTTTTGCCATTAAAGTGGTGTCAACCTGCATACTTGAGATTATTGGTATTTCTCCCAGCGATCTTGATTCCAGCTTGTGATTCATCCACACCAGCATTTTGCATGATGTACTCTGCTTATAAGTTAAAGAAGCAGAGTAACGATATACAGCCTTTACATACTCTTCTCCCAATTTGGACCCAGTACATTGTTCCATGTCCAGTTCTGTTGCTTCTTGACCTGCAGACAGGATTCTCAGTTGGCTGTCTTCTAAACCAGAGGAGACCCCGACTTCTTAATATTGGTTTATAGTTAGGCTTCAAAATATGAATCTGCTTATTGGCTTTTCTGAAGCACAGTTTAGGAAAAAACAACACACAGACACACACACAAACACACACACACACTCACTTATATGTAATGAACCTCAGGAAGGCAAGATAATAAGGTAATATACTGAAAATGTTTTTTAACCATTATAATCATAGCACTTCAGTTCAGTTCAGTTCAGTCACTCAGTCGTGTCCTACTTTTTGCAGCCCCAGGAACCACAGCATGTCAGGCCTCCTTGTCCATCACCAACTCCCTGAGTCTACCCAAACGCATGTCTATTGAATCGGTGTTGCCGTCCACTCATCTCATCCTCTGTCATCCCCTTCTCCCCTGCCCTTAATCTTTCCCAGCATCAGGGTCTTTTCCAATGAGTCACATCAGGTGGCCAAAGTATTGGAGTTTCAGCTTCAACATCAGTCCTTTCAATGAACACCAGAACTGATCTCCCTCAGGATGGACTGGTTGGATCTCTTTGCAGTCCAAGGACTCTCAAGAGTCTTCTACAACACCATAGTTCAAAAGCATCAATTCTTCAACGATCATCTTTCTTTATAGTCCAACTTTCACATCCTTACATGATTACTGGAAAAATCATAGCCTTTACTAGACGGATCTTTTTTGACAAAGTAATTTCTCTGCTTTTTAATATACTGTCTAGGTTGGTCATAACTTTCCTTCCAAGGAGTAAGCGTCTTTTAATTTCATGGCTGCAATCACCATCTGCAGTGATTTTGGAGCCCAAAAAACTAAAGTCAGCCACTATTTCCCCATCTATTTCCCATGAAGTGATGATCAGAAGCCATGATGTTAGTTATCTGAATGTTGAGGTTTACGCCAACATTTCACTCTCCTCTTTCACTTTCATCAAGAGGCTCTTTAGTTCTTCACTCTCTGCCCTGAGGGTGGTGTCACCTGCATATCTGAAGTTATTAATGTTTCTCTTGGCAGTCTTGATTCTAGCTTGTGCTTCTTTCACCCCAGTGTTTCTCATGATGTACTCTGCATATAAAGTAAATAAGCAAGGTGACATATAGAGCCTTGACATACTTCTTTTTCTGTTTGAAACCAGTCTGTTGTTCCATGTCCAGTTCTAACTGTTGCTTCCTGACCTGCAGCATACAGGTTTCTCAAGAGGCAGGTCAGGTGGTCTGGTATTCCCATCTCTTTAAGAATTTTCCACAGTTTATTGTGATCCACACAGTCAAAGGCTTTGGCATAGCCAATAAAGCAGAAATAGATGTTTTTCTGGAACTCTCTTGATTTTTCCATGATCCAGCAGATGTTGGCAATTTGATCTCTGGTTCCTCTGTCTTTTCTAAAACTAGCTTGAACATCTGGAATTTCACGGTTCACATATTGCTAAAGCCTGGCTTGGAGAATTTTGAGCATTACTTTACTAGCATGTGAGATGAGTGCAATTGTGCAGTAGTTTGAGCATTCTTTGGCATTGCCTTTCTTTGGGATTGGAATGAAAACTGACCTTTTCCAGTCCTGTGGCCACTGCTGAGTTTTCCAAATTTGCTGGCACATTGAGTGCAGCACTTTCACAGCATCATCTTTTAGGATTTGAAATAGCTCAACTGGAATTCCATCATCTCTACTAGCTTGGGCACCACAAATACTCAGCCCATGTACTGCAACTATTGAAGCCTGTGAGCCTAGAGTCTGTGCTCTGTAACAAGAGAAGCTACCGCAATGAGAAGCCCGTGTACTGCAACTAGAGAGTAGCCCCTGCTCCACATTGAGAGAAAGCCTTTGTGCAGCAACAAAGACCCAATGTGACCAAAAATAAATGTTTTTTAAAAACATACTCTTGACTATGCTAATATGTCTCTCACATTTATACACCTTTTATTCACACACATTACTCACACCAATCTATTTATGTTTTCCAATTTTTCATTTGTTTTCAGTAGGAGAAAAAGTCTCCAAGCAGCTACTCCTTCACAGGTAGAAATGGAAATTATTTCTTATTGTTTGCAGCGGAGTCTTTGGACTCATCCCACTTGGCTGCAGTGCAGCAGTTTGCTTCTACACTAGGATTGAGAACAACTCCACTGTGTTCTCTGTGGTTTCTTTCATCTCCAAAATTCTGTAATTCTAAGGCTCCATAATATCTTGCCTGTGACCACAACCTTTTAAATTTCAAAGGCCATCCACAGTAATCAGCCCATTGATCATCATACTATCTGTGAAAAAAATAGATCAAGTATGATAATGCCTATTTTACAGATAAGAAAAGTGATGCCAAAGAGTTAAGTGAACTTTTCCAGAATCATACAACAAATTAAATCCAGAATGTACATCAGATGCCAAAATTCTACTACATCAATGATTATATCCAGTTCAGTTTAGTTCAGTTGCTCAGTCGTGTCCAACTCTTTGCAACCCCATGAATTACAGTATGCCAGGCTTCCCTGTCCATCACCAACTCCCGGAGTTCAATCAAACCCATCCATGCCCATTGAGTTGGTGATACCATCCATCCATCTCATCCTCTGTCATCCCCTTCTCCTCCTGCCCCCAGTCCCTCCCAGCATCAGAGTCTTTTCCAATGAGTCAACTCTTAGCATGAGGTGGCCAAAGTATTGGAGTTTCAGCTTTAGCATCAGTCCTTCCAATGAACACCCATGGCTGATCTCCTTTAGAATGGACTGGTTGGATCTCCTTGCAGTCCAAGGGACTCTCAAGAGTCTTCTCCAACACCACAGTTCAAAAACATCAATTCTTCTTCATAGTCCAACTCTCACTTCCATACATGACCACTGGGAAAACCATAGCCTGGACTAGACAGACCTTTGTTGGCAAAGTAATGTCTCTGCTTTTGAATATGCTATCTAGGTTGGTGATAACTATCCCCCCAAGGAGTAAGCGTCTTTTAATTTCATGGCTGCAATCACCATCTGCAGTGATTTTGGAGCCCAGAAAAATAAACCCTGACAATTTACACTGTTTCCCCATCTATTTCCCATGAAGTGATGGGACCAGATGCCATGATCTTAGTTTCTTCTTAACTATTTGTTTTCTTGATTATGTTTTGTTTAAGCATTGTGTATTGTCTAAAGTTAATCAGGAACTTCCCTGGTGGTTCAGTGGCTAAGACCCTGCACTCCCAAAGCATAGGGACTGGGTTTGATCCCTGGTCAGGGAACTAGACTGCATATGCCAAAACTAAGCGTTCTATACAGTAACGAAGATCAAAGAACCTGCGTGCCACAACTAAGAACTGGTACAGCCAAAAAAATAAATTTTTTTTAATCAAAAAGAAAGAAGGAATAAAGTTAAACAAAGCACAGGAAGAAACTAGTAACGGTAAGATACATATGTACAAAGAAATTGACAAAGTAGTCAGTGTGAAGGTGAGCAGCACATATAAACATTCATATTGCATCACTAATAAACTTTTTTATATATTATGATATAGATCACATTCCCCACAGTTTTGTATAAATTACCTAAAGCATACTCAGCAGCAAGCAAAGCTGAAGTCTGTCCTCAAATGCTAAGCTTCTTCACCCCAGATCAATGTCACGGATTTCCAGTTGGAATAACATGACACCCACTACAGTTTACTAGAGTTTCAAACAGAGAACACTGGCAGTGTTCAAGGAAGACTGAGTTTCTTGGCATCTCGCAGATAACAATTCGGTATCTGAGAATCAACCATTCAAAACACTAAACGTCCTCAGCACGCACTAACATTTTAGACAGTAAGGTTTTAAGACTGAGCACACAAAACCCTCAGTTTAGCTGTCATTTCATAATCAGACCAGGAGCACTGTCACACTGCTCACGGCGGAAAGACTGGCATTAACTCTACTCCTTAGGTCTTGGTTGGCGGCGTATTCATTTTATGATGCTCATTTTCACACAGTTCTTCTGTATACGTGCTAATTTGCTTCAGTCGCATCTGACTCTTTACAACCCCATGGAATGTAGCCCACCAAGCTCCTCTGTCTGTGGGATTTCCCACGCAAGAATATTGGAGTGGGTTGCTGTTTCCTTCTCCAGGGGATCTTCCCGACCCAGGGATGGAACTGGCATCTCTTACGTCTCCTGCACAAGCAGGCAGGTTCTTCACCACTAGTGCCACCTGGGAAGCTCTTTCTATATATATGGATTATTAAT
This sequence comes from Oreotragus oreotragus, assembly GCA_006410675.1. Classification (NCBI taxonomy): domain Eukaryota; kingdom Metazoa; phylum Chordata; class Mammalia; order Artiodactyla; family Bovidae; genus Oreotragus; species Oreotragus oreotragus. The sequence continues at coordinate 61,364 of SJYX01018196.1, read as the reverse complement.
TATGTGGGGTTTAGGAGTTCGCTGGTGGTCTAGTGGTTAGGATTCTGGGTTTTCACTACCATGGCCCAGGTTCAATCCCTGGTTGGGGAATTGAGGTCCCACAATCCACATAGCATGGCCAAAAAAAAAAAAGTAACTATGTCGGGTTTGGATAGCAGATTAGTTATTGTTATCTTCTTTCTTGCTACAACAAGGTTACCTTCAACAACTATAAGGACAGTATTCTCTCTTAAACTCCAGGATAAAATTGCTAGTTATTCAGAGTTGCATCAACCCTGAAGTCATGAGGGCTCAAAGAAAACAAGAAATGTGTTTGTTTTTCAATGTAGTTCGAACTCCTGTCAGCTTAAAGATTTCATTCTACTTATAAATGTGCCTAGATTTTGCAGTACTTTGAAATATTTTAAGAGATTTTACAAAGTAAGTTTAAAAGTACATGTAGTTCCATATAAGAGCTTCCCAGTGACTCAGCGGTAAAAATCTACTTGCCAAATGCAGGAGACATGGGTTCAATCCCTGGGTCTAGAAGATCCCCTGGAGGAGGAAATGGCAACCCACTCCAGTATTCTTGCCTGCTGCTGCTGCTAAGCCACTTCAGTCGTGTCTGACTCTGTGCAACCCCATAGACGGCAGCCCATCAGGCTCCCCTGTCCCTGGGATTCTCCAGGCAAGAACACTGGAGTGGGTTGCCATTTCCTTCTCCAATGCAGGAAAGTGAAAAGTGAAAGTGAAGTCGCTCAGTCGTGTCTGACTCTTAGCGTCCCCATGGACTGCAGCCTATCAGGTTCCTCCGTCCATGGGATTCTCCAGGCAAGAGTACTGGAGTGGGGTCCCATTGCCTTTTCCAAGTATTCTCGCCTAGAGAATCCCATTGACAGAGGTGCCTGGCGGGCTACAGTCCATCGGGCCACAAAGAATTGGACATGACCAGGCATACACGTAGTTCCACAGCAGCATTTCCACACAAAGAAACATAAAGGCTCTAAGAGTATATAAAATCTGTCTTAGTATGAAAATATGAGTTTATCCTATTTTTATAAATAACCCTATATACTTTTTTGGATGTATTTTTCTTGGTTCCTGAGCCCCTTATCTATTAAAATTCAAACCACTATTAACCTAGGCTAGCACTTTTGTTATTACTGCTGTTGCTTCCTTGCTTGCTTTTTCTTTTGGTCTGACAGCAGATGATATAGAACCTGATTAGGTATACTAGAAGATTTAGATTATGTGTTTGATTTTCCCAGTCACTAACTTAGAGCGTGAAAATCCACCACTGGAGTCTTACATATCAGAAAGATATACCAAAAGAAGATACACATAAGGAAAGTATAATTTAAAGTCAAAAGACTTAATTCTCTTCAATCACAAGAAAGGTATTGGGCATGGTCTTGGCCTGGGTTTTAAGAAATTCTGGGTCCTCTGAGGCAAGAATAAAATGTTAATACTTCATTTAGGAGGCATAGATCTACAATGGTGAGAATAAAGGGAAAAAGAGAAGGAAGACAAGGAAAGATAAGCTACAAATGGATGCAATGGGCTACCATGCTGGCTACATCCATGGCAAAATGGGGTGACACACGTGGATATTCCCTCAGCACATGGGACCGCTCTGAAAAGGTACGAGGAGGAGCTGAACAGGAGTAAGTTCCATTTATTGAACTGCTGCTGCTCTTTAATCACTAACTCATGTTTGATTCTTTGCAACCCCACAGACAGTAATCCACCTCTGTCCGTGGGATTTTCCAGGCAAGAATACTGGAGTGGGTTGCCATTTCCTTCTCCAGGGGATCTTTCTGACCCAGGGACTGAACCCAAGTCTCCTGAATTGGCAGGCAGATTCTTTATCACTGAGCCACCTGGAAAGCCCATTTATTGAGTACTTACTAGTAAAAGAAGTTGATATCTATATTGTCTCAAAGGAAACATAGTTCAGGAACTTCCAAAGTTAACAGGTCTCTCCAATACATTTCTCAATCGATTACACTATCCAGTGAGTTAATGACAGCATAATGGAATGCAAACAGGCCAATAAAAATCTCAAAGAAATTCATTTTCATTTTATGAAAGGAAGATTATATGATTAATTCGATATTCAAAGAAGATTTCAAGAAAATTAGTATTTTCTGAACTTCATCTCAGAAAACTTCAGACATGAACTATGTAAGGAAAACATCATCAAGGAATTTCAAATTAAAACCTTTCTTTTTGATCTAAAAACTCCTCCTGATTATAGCAATAAATATTCAGGAGCATTGGAAAGCCTAATATTACTGGGTTAATTTTTAACAAGTGTATACTTTTGGAGGAGTTTTCTTTGCCCTGGCTTACTAGAGCAAGTTTCCATTTCCTACTCCAGGGGATCTTTCCTATTGAACCCACATCTCATGTCTCCTGCATAGTCTTTACCACTAACACCACTGGGAGGCCCTCATTTAAGCTACCCACCACAAATACAAATCTTCACAGAAACGGACCTTGATCTCAAGTGTGTTTCTATTATTATCTGACTTCTCCCCACCATTCATCACCACTGATTGGATTTAAAGAAGAAAAAAAAAAAAAAAAAAAAGCTAACACATGAAGAACTAATGTGGAAACAGATTTGAGCCAATCTCAGTTTCTTCCCTAGGAAATTAGAACTGGCACACTGAGAAAAATGGGTCAGTTAGACTCAGATACTAGACCTCTCAGATTGGAGGATATTTGAAACCAGAAAACCTTTTGGGAAGGTCAGCAAATTAAATAAAGAAAGTCTGTTCCTCTAAGAGAAGGAAGAACAAAGAGATCCAGAGAGGCCTGACCAGGAGAGCCTGCAAGAAGTAAGGGATGAGAACAGGTAACTTTTAAGCTCCGAGAAAGTGGAGTAATCACACAACTCGCCTTCCAAGCCAGATGAATTAGTTCCTTAGGGCTGCCAAATTACTGCAAACTTGGTGGCTGAATACAACAGAAATGTATTTTTTTACAGTTCCAGAGGTCAGAAATCTGAAATCAGCATCATTGGACCAAAATCATGGCAGCAGCAAGGCCACCTTCCCTGCAGAGACTCTAAAGGAGTATCAGTTTCTTGCCTCTTCCAGCTTCAGGTGGCCCCCAGTATCCCTTGGTTTGTGGCTACGTGACACCCTGACACCCATCTCAGTTTGCCAAGTAGCCCTCTGCCTCCCTTTTAAGGAGACTTGTGATTGCATGTGGGGCAAACTGAAATAATCCAGAAAAGCCTCTTCCTTTCAAAATGCTTAATAATGTACACCTATAAAGACACTTTTTCCTTATAAGGTAACATTCACAGGTTCTAAAGTTAGGATCAGCGTGATGCTCTGGATGTGTGCTCAGTTGCTCAGTCATGTCCAACTCTTTGCGACACTCACAGACTGTAGCCTACCAGGCTCCTCTGTCCATAGAATTCTCCAGGCAAGAATACTGGGTGGGTTGCCATTTTCTACTCCAGGGGATCTTCCTGATCCAGGGATCAAACCCATGTCTCCTGCACTGCAGGCAGATTATTGACCACTGAGTCACCTGGGATGCTTTAGAGAATCCACAATCACCTACTAAACCAGGACTTCTTTGAGAGCAAAAGAAGAGACTTAATGTAATTCCTCAAGGATAAAAGACAAAATTGAGATCACTCCCAGGCAAACTGGATACATGTTCTCCCTGAAGTCCATACAAGGGTTGGAGATGAAATTCTAGCCCCTAGGCCATAATAAATCCCATTATTTTACCTCTGCACTAATTATAAATGTTCTCCTTGAGACTGCCATAGCAAGCAAATCCCAAATTTACTTCCTATCACTGAGTTCTGCAAGAGATTGCCGATCTTTATGAATACGCTCTTATTTTTATAAAACTAGTTAGAGAAAATTAGGTGCTTCACAATCAAGTGATCTCTGATTAAGACCCAGGACAAACTTCAGCAGAATCAAGGGTCACTGCCTCTCCCACTTTTCAACATATGGCACCCTTCTTGAAGGAACCCACATTTTAAGCCTTTCCTACATAAATGCTTAATGACAGCTTGAATGCAACTGTTTAATAAATGAATAAATAAATCCTCCAGGTTTCTGCAAGTGAGGGGAAATGCTTCAGCGACAGAAAGACTTTCTTATGTTTAATAAAATGATACCATCCAGACATCTGCCCATTTGCCACCTAAAGCTAAGGTTACCTTTGCTGAACTACATGCAAAGTCAGTAACTTTCCCTTCAGTGACTATAACATGGTAAAATGGAAGAAACTGTTCTGTGCCACATTGCTTATTTTTGTAATAATTCAGTTGTCAGTTACCAGAGATCATCACCAAAAGCACGTTCCAGCATCTTTCAATGCTGGAGCAAATAGCATTCTCTGGAAAAACTTCAAATATTTTTGCACCACAAAATATATAATAAACCTCAGAACAGACAGAAATCAAAATGAAGCTTTTATCTGTTACCACAGGTTTTTTAAAAACTAAAGCTCCTGAGTATTCTCATTAACTACACAATTGTATATACCACTGAATATAGAGCTTGCACGGTCATTAAAATGATTGCTTATAATTCGAAGGGCCATTCCAATAAAGCCTTCTCATTAAGATGACTCTGCTTCTATTACTTTGTTTCATTTTTAGGGTCATTGCATGGCAAGAAGGTACCACTTCCCTCTTCCTACCATTAGATTTTGCTTTTGTTTGATATAAAGCACCATTCATGGCTCATCTTTTTGGTTTGGTTTTTTTTTTTCCCCATTGCAATAACAAAGGTTAGCACTGTTCAGTAATTAAAAATAGTTCCAATGTACTAAAATCAATGCTACAGTTTCCACTGAACCACCAAAAACTTTCATTCATTGAAAGCTACATTAAACTAATAAAATCAAGAAATCATCAAGGAAAAATAAAATAGGTGCTGGAGAGAAAAAAACCTACTTTTTTTCTGGAGAATATAATTTGACACCTATTTCTTAAGCTTTCTCAGTGGCAGAAACTATTCTAGGATAGAGATCAATTTTCACCCCATGAGGCACTTGCAAAAAGTTAGAGGAAAGAGAAAATTTTTAGAAAAATAAAATGTACTGGGTTATCAAGTCTCCAAAACAGGAGACCACGTGATTCTTAAGTACCAGTGACTTCTCAGTATTTAAAACATAAAGACTTGAACTTCCCTGGTGGCACAGTAGATATGAGTCCGCCTGCCAATGGCAGGGATCACGGTTTGATCCCTGGTCTGGGAAGGTTCCACATGCCACAGAGCAAATACACCCATGTGTCACAACTACTGAGCCTGAGTTCTAGAACCTACACCCTGCAACTATTGAACCCGAGTGCTGCCAACTACTCTAAGCCCAAGTGCTCTAGAGCCCAAGCTCTGCAATAAGAGAAGGCACTGCAGTGAGAAGCCCGCACACTGCAGCTAGAGTAGCCCCTGCTCACCACAGCTGGAGAAAGCCCAAGCACAGCAATGAAGACCCAGCCCAGCCAAAAAATAATAAACACATAAGCAAAATAAGGACTCAATGAAAAGCTACCAAATTTATGAAAGCAATACCCTATGTACAATGTCACATGACAACTGCCTCTAGAATGATGTAGAAATGCTTATGAGAGTTCAGAGATAGCAAAGACTAAATTGGTGGGGAGGTTCAGGCAGGTGATAGAGAGGTCAAATCGTACAGCAGCTGGAATTTGTATAGTACGACAGAAGGACCCAGGAGAAATACAGAATTTACATTCAAAAAATTAAGGAGAGGCTAGCTGTGCTAAATCCAGAGATGGAGTATAAAATTAGTGGATGCTAAGAGCGGAAACACCAGTTGGAGAGATTATACAGTCTTTCCAAGAACAGAGAAAAGTTAGGATTTTATTCTGCAGCAATAAAACTCTCAGCCAGGCTAGGATTAAGAAGACCTGGGTACAACTTGAACCAATTTATTGAACCATACTTTCTTTATCTGCATTAAGTTGGACTAGAAATCAGCCTAGGGCATTGTCTTGTTGACTATGAGAAACAGTTCTTAGAGTAAAAAACATTAATTTGTTACATGAATGATTATAATTGTACTTTTCAAGAGCCACTGAAAAGTAAAAAGCTGTTATGAATTTAACAATGCTTTTAATCGGTTTCTACTCTAGGGTCCAAAATAGCATCCATACATTCATTTTTAAAAACAACTCCAATAGGTATAAGACTTACCACATTGTGTTTTTAGTTAGCATTTCCCTATTAGTAATGAGACTAGGCATCCTTTTGTATTTACAGATCTTTTTAAGCCTTCTATAAAATGCCTGTTCAGGTCTTCTGCCTGTTTCTCTATGATTGACTTGACAGATACTTTGTATATTCTGCATACATAATTCTTTTCAATTTCTTCCCTTTGCAAATGTTTTTCTTAGCTTTTTGATTGCTACTTTCTTCATGGTGTTTTTATAATGAAAAGAAATTCTTCATTTTAATGAAGTTAAATTTATTATTCATTTCTTTAATGATGTGAATCTTTATTTCCTTAAGTAATCCCTCCCTATCCCAGGGTCATACAAAAATTCTATATTTTCTACCTAAGATTTTCAAGTTTATCCTTCACACTTATATCTACCTGGTCTGTGTTTATTATCATGTGAAAAGGGTCTACAAGCTGATTTTTCCACATGGATAATTATCCTACACAGGTTTTGAATATTCTGTCTTTCTCCCACTGATTAGCAAAGCCATCTATGTCTTTTAACAAAAAATCTTCCCTGATCACATAGATGTGTTTCAGCACTTTCTTCTTTTCTATTGCCATAGTTATTTAAATTTCTGCCAATGCCACAGTTTTAATTATTATATCTTTGTAATAAATTGTGGCACCTGTGAAGAAAAACCCCTTAACGTCAAGTTCCATTAAACGTTATTTAAAATGCACAAATATTTAGAAACACAAAATATTCAACTAATAAACATGATACACAGCTTCTCTCAACTTAAACACTGGCAGAGGGGATGTGGAAATGAATCAAATTACTTAATTTGAACATAAAATCGCTTATAACTGGAAAATGATTTTAGCTTTTGGACTTATATTCTGAGTATGCTTTTGCCACCCACATAATAGAAAGGGAAAAAGCAAATGCCAGATTACTGGAATATATCTCAGCCACCTATAGAAAAGACAATCCAAATAATCACTCTAAACCAAAATGAAGTGCATCACCTTTGGAGACAAGAAAATTCTTTATTCTCTATCTCATAAAAGTGATGAGTTCACTAAGTGGTGAGAAAATTTTGAAACAACTGACATCTCAAAAATGATTCTTTCAACAACAAAAAAACCAAGCTGCCCAAGAATAACACACAGATCGAGTTGCTAAAGATACAAATATGCATGAGTTCCTTTTGACCATGTCATTTACAAGGAAATGTATGAAGGATATTATTTGAAAACAAAATCTGAATTCGGCTCTGGTTTACTCTAGTATACATCATACTCTTTCAGTCCTTCTGGTGTACATTTCTTTTCAATTACTATGCCACTCCATGCATTCATGTGCCACATTTTTTTCTACAGATTACACAATGAAAGGAATCATAGTTGAACACATAATTCTACTTGAATCATCAAGCTTATTTGGAAAGTCAGTTCTGATATCTGCAGCTGGACTGTAAAGGCATCACTGGGCTCACAGATACAAGAGTGTAAATGTCAGCAGGAGAACACTTGGAAAATGGGTAACATCTTCCCTTCACAGCAGCGCTCTCGGTTAAATGGAATGTTGTGCTCTAAACTAAATTACTTCAAGTCTATTTGTGAAACTCAGTTGGATACATGTTTCTTATATCAACAACGGCTGGAGATAAATCTGCCAAAACCAGCAAGGTGATTTGTATTTTTAGTTATGTAAAATTTTTAGACCCAAAAAAGGAATCCAAGAAAAATACAGTATTTTAGTCTCCGAATTTCCCAGATACTTTATTGAATACATCATAATGTTTAATAGTTATATTTACTATGAGTCTCTTGGTACCACAGAAATTATACTCATTTATTTGAACTGCCCCCCATTGACCAAACTTATTTCCAGGGCATTTCTGCTGCTACTGAGTGGAAATTGGTAGCAAGGGAATTTAAATAAGTTGCCAAAATTCTTCAATATTAAAGACAACAAATAAGGCACAGCAAGGCCTTTCTCAAGGGATTAAGACTTCAACACCCTAGGAAACAGAGGAAATGCCTTTCTAACATTTTCACATGTTGGAGAGGAGGGCAGAGTTGAAGAGTCAGTGAGCTACAATGAGACAAAGCACCACCATGCTTCCCCTGTGGGGAGGTAGAGATTTAAGGATACAAATTTGAAAAACACTCAAACAACAATTTTTTTTTTCCTCCCGTTTAAAGGATGAAGGAAGTATGCAAAATTGTGGCAGGGAGAACTGAGGCCTAAAGAATGCCAAATGCCTATGGTGTAGGATGGACCATACCATTCTCCTCAGATAATTGTTTTAAAACCTCAGTCCATTAACCTCCAGTATATTACCTCAGGGTCCCCATCATCCATGCCCAACTGTCCCTCTCTAAAGCAACTTCAGAGGACTTCCCTAGGGATACAATGGCTAAGACTCAGTGGTTCCAATGTAGCAGGCCTGGGTTCAATCCCTGATCAGGGAACTAAGTTCCCACACGCCACAACTAAAGATTCCACGTGTCACAACTGAGACCCAGCACAGCCAAAAAATTATTTAAAAGCTGATAATATTAAAGCAACTTCATTAGAGAACCTCAAGTGCTATTCAGAGAAAACAGAAAACTCCACACCACTATAAGCAAGATTTAAAGCAGGAGCTGTACACATCTTAGGGAACAACTGTGTGTTCAGGTCCTTAAATAATAGGAGAACATTCCCTGCTTGGTATAGGTGATTCTGTAAGCATAGCACTTGACATGTCGGATGGAAAGACGCAGATATGAGTGCACGGGCTTCTCCTCACATCCCTCCTTCCTGTGAGAGGTGGCAGGTTTGTTTGCTGCTTCAGCACCTGTTCTAACCTTCCAGCACAGCAAAGCAGGCAAGCCGGAAAACTGTACTTCCCAATCTCCTTGCAGCTAGCATTCTGCACGTTATTCAGCTACCATCAATCAGGAATTCTTGAGCAAGACCTTGATTCAGAGCTGAGTCACTCTGAAAGGAGAGCACTCACCTGGGATGGATTTACATGAAGCAAGGAAACCAAGATGCAGGACACCTATTTTTGCTGCACTGAGGCTGGCCAAGTCAGCAAGTTCTGTGTCACTAACTGTGGTGGCAGCTGCCTGAGTAGCAGCTTTATGCCCTCAGCAGAGGCAGCAGCTCCTTTAGTAGCCAGCCTGGTCCTATATGTGGTTCCGGACTGTAGTTCAGTCAGAGCTTGTGTGCATGCCAAGTCTCGTCAGTCACGTCTGATTCTCTGCAACCCTATGGGCTGTAGCCCGCCAGGCTCCCTGTCCACGGGATTCTCCAGGCAAGAATACTGGAATGGGTTGCCATGCCCTCCTCCAGGGGATCTTCCTGACCCAGGGATGGAACCTGGGTCTCCTGCATTGCATGAAGCTTCTTTACCACTAGTGCTACTTGGGGAGCCCCTCAGTCAGGGCATGTTTCTTCAGACTTTTCAGTGAAATGTTGAGCTCTTTATTTACTTCTCTAAGTAAATACTCTTCTGGCTGGAAAAGTCACAGTGGATTTTGATATGTGTTTATCAGAACGGTAACTACTAACATATCTTACAAATCTATAAAATATTTTAAACAGAAAACAATCACTGAATGAAATCATCCACTAACATTCTGAAAATGAGTAGTGAATTAAAAATCAAGTCCCTTATTTTAACAAATGGTTTACATAGCTATGTAAAAATATCTGTAAGTCAAAGAAACTTTGCCTGAGACACTTGTATTTTAGAAAACAAGCTGTGTTTAAATTACAAGCAAATTATATCCCTAAATTAATTTGCAGTGGAGTGACTGTGACCTTGCTTGTATTTGTATAGAACATCACTGTTCTAAGTGGTGACTGAGTTTCTAAGTCATCTCAAAAACATTACGTAAGCTTTACTGGAGCAGAAATGCCACAAACTTACCATTAAATAAAAACAAAAGTATCATATTATGAAACCAGTGATTATACAAAGCAGAAACAAATTAAGTAAGAAAAACTGAATTTAGAGTGAATGTTGGTTTTTGAGGGGACAAATGAGTTTCACTATATGAAGAAAACTTAGAAATTGTCATTGAGCATCCCAACAGACTGTTAGAGGTGATGATGCTGATTCATTTATATATATAATATTTCCTCAGAAAATTATGACATATCTTTTCTAAGACATACTTGTACCACTAATATTATGCACAGCTTTTCAGCTGTAATTGGTGACATTGTGAGGACTCACAACTACAGTAGAGAAGAAAGCGCCATAGAGATAAAAGAGAGGAAACTTCTTCTTGAGAAACTGTTGATTAAAAACCACAATGAGGTACTATCTCACGCCAGTCAGAATGGCTGCTATCCAAAAGTCTACAAACAATAAACACTACAGAGAGTGCGAAGAAAAGGGAACCATCTTACAATGTTGGTGGGAATGCAAACTAGTACAGCCATCATGGAGAACAGTGTGGAGATTCCTTAAAAAACTGGAAATAGAACTGCCTTGTGACCCAGCAATCCCACTGCTGGGCATACACACTGAGGAAACCAGAATTGAAAGAGAAATGTGTACCCCAATGTTCATCACAACACTGTTTACAATAGCAAGGACGTGGAAGCAACCTAGATGTCCAACAGCAGACAAATGGATAAGAAAGCTGTGGTATATATATATATATATATATATATAATTGTAGGTCTTCATAAAACCGTTCAACTTCAGCTTCTTCAGCATTACTGGTCTGGGCATAGACTTGGATTACTGTGATATTAAATGGTTTCCCTTGGAAATGAATAGAGATCATTATGTCATTTTTGAGATTGCATCCAGTTACTGCATTTTGGACTCTTTTGTTGACTATGATGGTTACTCCATTTCTTCTAAGATAGTAGTAGATATATTCACAGTAGTAGATCTAATGGTCATCTGAGCAGTTCGTCTTAGTTTGCTGATTCCTAGAATGTTGAAGTTCAATCTTGTCATTTCCTGTTTGACCACTTCCAATTTGCCTTGATTCATGCTTTGATTCACCTAACATTCCAGGTTCCCATGCAATATTGTTCTTTACAGTGTCGGACCCTGCTTCTATCACCAGTCACATCCACAACTGGATATTGTTTTTGTTTTGGCTCCATCCCTTCATTCTTTCTTGAGTTATTTCTCCACTGATCTCCAGTAGCATATTGGGCACCTACCGACCTATCTTTTTGCCTTTCATACTGTTCATGGCGTTCTCAAAGCAAGAATATTCAAGTGGTTTGCCATTGCCTTTTCCAGTGGACCACATTCTGTNCTGGATATTGTTTTTGTTTTGGCTCCATCCCTTCATTCTTTCTTGAGTTATTTCTCCACTGATCTCCAGTAGCATATTGGGCACCTACCGACCTATCTTTTTGCCTTTCATACTGTTCATGGCGTTCTCAAAGCAAGAATATTCAAGTGGTTTGCCATTGCCTTTTCCAGTGGACCACATTCTGTCAGACCTCTCCACCATGACCTGTCCATCTTGGCTGGCCCCACACAGCATGGCTTAGTTTCCCTGAGTTAGACAAGGCTGTAGTCCATGTGATCAGATTGGCTAGTTGTCTATGATTATGGTTTCAGTCTGCCCTCTGATTCCCTTTCTCAGCACCTACCATCTTACTTGGGTGTCTCTTACCTTGGACATGGGGTATCTCTTCATGGCTGCTCCAGCAAAGCGCAGCTGCTGCTCCTGACCTTGGATGTGGGGTAGCTCCTCGTGGCCACTCCTGCACCGGCAGTAATAAATGGCAATAGTTCACATGTGTTGAACACTTACTATATGCCAGTCACTGTACTAAGGATTTTAGAATAACAAATCAATTTATTCAAAGAAAATCTTATAAGGCAGGTTCCATTATCTCCAATTCATAGGAAATTGAAGCAAAGAGAGAATAAATTGTCCAAAGTCAAATAGCATTAGCTGTGGTAAAACCAGAGATTTAAATCCAGGAAATCTTATTTTATAGATTAGACTCTATAATACTATGTTATTTTAGTTTACATAATTTCTTTACTATTTCCCATTTCTTAAATTATTCTATAAGCATTTGCAAATTATCTTTGACTCTACAGTATACTTTGCATAAAGCAGGTTTCTCATCTCACATACAGTTTTACGTTACTTTTGAGAAGTCAAATCCCAAATAAGCTTTGTCAAGCCCTTAACTTCAAAGAGGAATTAACTCATAATTTGAAAAATTTTACTCTCAACTTCTGAAAATATTATTTTGAAAGAAGTATGTTAGTCTTCTGAATCTTTTGTATTACTGTGACTTTTTTCAAAATTATCATATCATTCCCCTGTGAACTAACACACTTAAATATCAACTTTATTTAAAGTATTTAAATCCCTGAATCACTAATTTCCTAAGTAAATCTCCATCACTGATATAATGTTCAGCCCCGAAATTATTCTCTATTATTGAAATTATGGTCAGGAAGAACTCCAGTATTTATCCTATAATTATCTTCTGAGGTTTGAATTTTAGTCTGTTTCCATACTTTGCTTATGTTAGAAAAAAAATGATCTAGAAATTACATTTATTCTGTTAAAAGAAATTGATACATTAAAAATATTATTGCATGTCTTTTAAAAGCCAGGTTTTTTTTTTTTTTTTTTTAATCTTTGGAAAGAACTACATGCCATTCTCAGTACTTTCCCCATCTGTGTCTTGTGTTTGTGTGTTTTCTAATTGAAAATTGATAATAGTAAAATAAAGAAAACAAAACTTCAAATATATTTACACTAAGGGTTTTTAATCACTAACTTCTTTCTTAATATCTTGCATCAAAATAATAGTAAGCACAAGGGTCAAAACAGAGAACAGTAATTATAAAAGACATGGTTCACAGATAGTAAATAAATTGTGTTAAATATTTAGGTTTATCAAAATGTTTAAAGGCCAGTATAATTTCTGTGAGATCTTCTTAAAATTGAGGTATAATTGACAAACAACATTATATTAGTTTGAGGTATACAATATAATGTTCAATATTTCTATATATTGAAAATGATCTCCACAATAAGTCTAGTTATCATTCCATCACCAGTTACAGGTTGATTTTTCTTGTGATAAAAAATTTTAAGATCTACTCTCTTAACAATATTCAAATATGCAATACAGTGTTAGTGATTATAGTTGCAATGTGATACATTAAATCCCCATGACTTAATTATTTTGTAATTCGAAGTTAATCTTTTTAGCTCCTTTAACCCATTTCAGCCATTCCTCACTCCCATCCTCTGGTAGCCCCAGTCTATTCTCTGTATCTGTGAAATCAGTTTTGTTTTTAAGATTCCACATTTGAACAAGATCATGCAGTATTTGCCTTTCTATTTCTGATTTATTTTATTTAGCATAATCCCCTCTGTGGATCACAATAAACTGTGGAAAATTCTGAAAGGGATGTGAATACCAGACCACCTAACCTGCCTCTTGAGAAATCTGTATGCAGGTCAGAAAGCAACAGTTAGAACTGGACATGGAACAACAGACTGGTTCCAAATAGGAAAAGGGGTACGTCAAGGCTATATATTGTCACCCTGCTTATTTAACCTATATGCAGAGTACATCATGCTAAACGCTGGGCTGGAGCAAGCACAAGCTGGAATCAAGATTACTGGGAGAAATATCAATAACCTCAGCTATGCAGATGACACCACCCTTACGGCAGAAAGTGAAGAGGAGCTAAAAAGCCTCTTGATGAAAGTGAAAGAGGAGAGCGAAAAAGTTGGCTTAAAGCTCAACATTCAGAAAACGAAGATCATGGCATCCGGTCCCATCACTTCATGGGAAATAGATGGGGAAACAGTGGAAACGGTGTCAGACTTTATTTTTGGGGGCTCCAAAATCACTGCAGATGGTGACTGCAGCCATGAAATTAAAAGACGCTTACTCCTTGGAAGAAAAGTTATGACCAACCTAGAT
>SJYX01018196.1:28898-45413 GCA_006410675.1 Oreotragus oreotragus | reverse complement strand
GGACACGACTGAGCGACTGAACTGAACTGAACCTCAAGGTCCATTCATGTTGGCACAAATGGCAAGATTTTATTCTTGTTTTTTTAGCTGAATGATATTCCATTGTGTATATATATAAACACACACACATGCATATCTTCTTTATCCATTCATTCATTGTTATACAGTGAGGTTGTCTTCATATCTTCACCATTGTAAATAATGCTGCAATGAACATGGTAATGCATATATCTTTTTGAGGTAATGTTTTCATTTTCTTTGGACAAATACTCAGAAATGAAATTGTTGGATCATATGGTAGTTTTAATTATAATTTGAGGAAATACCATAGTGTTTTCTGTAGTGGCTAATTTACCTTCTGACCATTGCACAAGGGTTCTCTTTCCACCACATCTTCACCAACGTTTACTATTTCTTGTATTTTTGATAACAGTTCTAACAGATGTGAAGTAATGTTGCATTGTGATTTTGATCTGCATTTCCCTGATGGTTAGTACATCTTTTCATGTACCAAACATAATACATAAAATGCACCCAAACACATTGTAATAAAATATCAGAAGAAAAACAAAGAATAGAACGTAAAAGGCAGCCAAGGTGGAAAAAGAGAAATCAACTGTTAGGGAATAACATTTGCACTAACTGGGTGATTCCTCAACAAGCAATAGTAAGACTCCCCATGAAACATTTTTAATGTATAAGAGAATAACTGTGAATCTGGAATTATGTGTAATGTGGAACTATTTTTAACACAAAAGTCATATAAAGACATATTCAAAGAAACAAAAAAATGTACAAATTTATTACCAGAGACAATCTCCAGAAAATCTAGACTCTAGAAGTGAGACAGTGTACCTGCGGAAGCAGAGGAACAAACCCAGGACACTAAGATGAGAAAGGAAAGAAATAGAAGATAAAATGTTAAATATAGTACACGGGTAAATCTAAACCAATAGTGATGATGTAAAAATAACCATTTCTCATTTGAGGATTTTTGTAAAAAGCTAGAGCTAACGTAAAAGTTGAAGGTAGCATATACACCATTTTCATTGTCTGTGTTATTTGGGAGGATGGTAAAGATATTGATCAGTTTTAGACCTTGCTTAGAATATTTGTCAAAATACATAAGCTGGTTCACATAGGTTACAAAGAAACAACAGTAATAAATTATAACAGCCAAGTGTTAGTTCTGTGCTTAATTTATATCTTTCACAGGTTTAGTAAGGCTCTATTCCACATCCTCTTCTTTTAAAATCAAGGCTGAAGGAACAGCCCCTTACTTAGGAGATGCCTGGGGGAGAAAAGAATTGCCAGGTACATGCCTTGGCAATTAAAGGTGCTAATTAGCAAGTCCTATACTGAAACCTGATGTCATGGTCTGTAGAACATGAGTCTGTAGAACAGGTAAAGAAAGATAACGAGTCCTTTAAAAATAATACAGTATGCCACAAGGGCAGGAACAAAAACAGAAGGTGAATAACTTCTAAACCTATGAGAAAGGTAAATTAAAATGATAAAAACGGCATACAATCTACTTAAGAGACTGCAAGGGGGAAAAAAGTCATGGACAGTGAAATATATAAAAACTATAAAATGAGGTACTACATTCAAATATATAAATTATTTTTTAAAGTGCTTCCCTGGTGCCTCAGATGTTAAAGCGTCTGCTTGCAATGCAGGACACCCGGGTTCGATTCCTGGGTTGGGAAGATCCCCTGGAGAAGGAAATGGCGATCCACTCCAGCATTCTTGCCTGGAAAATCCCATAGACGGAGGAGCCTGATAGGCTACAGTCCATGGGGTCACAAAGAGTCGGACATGACTGAGCGACTTCACTTCACTTCAAACAAAGTAAAATTTTTTTTTAATCTTTTTTTTTTTTTTTCAGAATAATGCCTTTTAAAAAATATTCAGGTATAAATCCTTTTTAATCAAACTGAAAAGTTTGAAAGAAGAACAATTTTTGTACCTAAATGTAGAAAATAAAGAAAAAAACATAGGCAAATATTAACAGCAAAGAGTCTATCTAGTTATTTTAATTAAACAAAATTTAAGACAGAAACCGTAAAACTATTATGAGCAATGAAGTTCATTACACAATGAGAAAAGATTCAATTCATCAGGAAGATGTAACTATTCTAAAAATTATTTACAGAGATTTTTGAGAAGAAACTGATTCATCTCCTACTTTACAGAGAAATTTTAACACAAGTCTTTCAGTATTTATGAGGAACCTCCCAGCTAAAACAGAAACTCCTAAAAATAAGTGAAGATAATGTTTCAATTAGGAAATTAATTTGGACTAAGTAAAAGAAGACTGCACTTAGTCCACAGGACTGGAAAAGTCAGTTTTCATTCCAATCCCAAAGAAAGGCAATGCCAAAGAATGCTCAAACTACTGCACAGTTGCATTCATCTCACATGCTAGTAAAGTAATGCTCAAAATTCTCCAAGCCAGGCTTCAACAATATGTGAACCGTGAACTTCCAGATGTTCAAGCTGGTTTTAGAAAAGGCAGAGGAACCAAAGATCAAATTGCCAACATCCGCTGGATCATGGAAAAAGCAAGAGAGTTCCAGAAAAACATATATTTCTGCTTTACTGACTATGCCAAAGCCTTTGACTGTGTGGATCACAATAAACTGGAAAATTCTGAAAGAGATGGGAATATCGAATCACCTGACCTGCCTCTTGAGAAACCTGTATGCAGNGAGATCAAATTGCCAACATCCGCTGGATCATGGAAAAAGCAAGAGAGTTCCAGAAAAACATATATTTCTGCTTTACTGACTATGCCAAAGCCTTTGACTGTGTGGATCACAATAAACTGGAAAATTCTGAAAGAGATGGGAATATCGAATCACCTGACCTGCCTCTTGAGAAACCTGTATGCAGGTCAGGAAGCAACAGTTAGAACTGGACATGGAACAACAGACTGGTTCCAAATAAGAAAAGGAGTACATCAAGGCTGTATCTTGTCACCCTGCTTATTTAACTTATATGCAGAGTACATCATGAGAAATGCTGGGCTGGAGGAAGCACAAGCTGGAGTCAAGATTGCCAGGAGAAATATCAATAACCTCAGATATGCAGATGACACGACCCTTATGGCAGGAAGTGAAGAGGAACTAAAGAGCCTCTTGATGAAAGTGAAAGAGGAGAGTGAAAAAGTTGGCTTAAAGCTCAGCATTCAGAAAATTAAGATCATAACATCCGGTCCCATCACTTCATGGCAAGTAGATGGGGAAACAGTGACAGGCTTTATTTTTGGGAGCTCCAAAATCACTGCAGATGGTGATTGCAGCCATGAAATTAAAAGATGCTTACTTCTTAGGAGGAAAGTTATGACCAACTTAGACAGCACATTAAAAAGCAGAGACATTACTTTGCCAACAAAGGTCCATCTAGTCAAGGTTATGGTTTTTCCAGGAGCCATGTTGGATGTGAGAGTTCAATTTTGAAGAAAGCTGAGCAGTAAAGAATTGATGCTTTTGAACTGCGGTGTTGGAGAAGACTCTTGAGACTCCCTTAGACTGCAAGGAGATCCAACCAGTCCGTCCTAAAGGAGATCAGTCCTGCATGTTCATTGGAAGGACTGATGTTGAAGCTGAAACTCCAATACTTTGGTCACCTGATGTGAAGAACTGCCTCATTTGAAAAGACCCTGATGCTGGAAAAGATTGAATGCGGGAGAAGAAGGATGACAGAGGATGAGATGGTTGGATGTCATCACCAACTCAATAGACATGAGTTTGGTTAAACTCCAGAAGTTGGTGATGGGCAGGGAAACTTGGCATGCTGCAGTCCATGGGGTCACAGAGTCGGACCTGACTGAGCGACTGAACTGAACTGAAGTAAAAGAGACCTCTGAAACATAGGCTTAAACAAATGAAGATTCCAAAAATTAATTTTTGCCTAACTATCTTTTGAAAACTTTTTCATCCCAGTTTAAAGACTGCAGGAACAATATACATAGTGACCATTTGTCTTTCAAATGGAGAACATAGTCTTTCAAGCACATAGGCAGCATTTATGAAAATTAATTATGACTCAATGCAAGTTGATTTTAGCAAGTTTCATTTAGTTTATTAAAATCCCTAATATACAAACATATTCTCTGCCTCCATCATAGGTAAGGTAGAAACAAAATGGACAACTTTAAAAAATCATATTAAAATAATAAGGAAAGGAGAAATTTTTAAATAGCTCAAAGTATATGATTTAGATTATAATGGGAACTATTAATAGAAAATACTTAGAAATTTTGAATAATGAAAACAGCAATATAGATCAGATCCACTCTATAGTGTATACATGTTCTTTAGTTTAACAGAGTTAGTTCCCACCCTGTATAGCATTTCTTTTGATGTTTAT
Organism: Oreotragus oreotragus; assembly: GCA_006410675.1. Lineage (NCBI taxonomy): Eukaryota > Metazoa > Chordata > Mammalia > Artiodactyla > Bovidae > Oreotragus > Oreotragus oreotragus. The sequence continues at coordinate 41,039 of SJYX01018196.1, read as the reverse complement.
TTGTTCTAGTGTATATTATGGGATAAGCATCCAATTTCCCCCTGCAAACTGTTGACCAGTTTTCTAATCAAGATTTATTGAGTAATCTGTCTTCGCCACCCCAGTAGATTTTACCATATTGCATTTAGCTTTTTTTCAGAATTATCCACATGTTCCCATTGATTTGCCTATCATACTTTTGTAAATTTTTATTTTATATTTTAAGTAAAATATTTATAAAACTATTTATACTTTACTATACTTAACTATTTATACTTTAAGAAATCCCAGGGAATGTCCCTTTTGTTATATCATCTTTCTAAGGAAAAACTGCAGTATTAACAAGCAGTTTCCAACTGTTTACATCTTTATAAAATCCATTTTTTCCATCGGTGAGTATTTTAGTTATTTATTTTTAAGCTAAATATTAGATGTGCTATACTAGTTTTTTCCTAAACACTGCATTTAGTATGTCTTTATTAAGCTCCTCTGGGCAGCCTTTATCTACAGGTGTAGTTCTTGAGGCTTCAGGTAACCACTCCCTTTCTCACACCTGAGGTATAAGTATAGTCATGAATTCTTGTGGGTGAGGACCTGAACTTTTTCACTACCTTGTTGGTTTTCCTTTAACCTCATCCACAAGTCCCTTCATTAAACTGTCTTTCATCAACCCTGTTGAATGAGACATCTTTTTCTTTCCAGGTAGGTATCTGACTGATGTGACAGTATAAGTTTTCTTTTTTCTAGAGAAAGGGATGCTCTTACAAATGAAGTCATTTTCTAAGCTTACACAGCAAGAAAGGGGGATCAAATCAAACTCAAGTTTTCAAATGTCATTATCCAAAGATGTCACCATCTGGGGTGGTAGATGGAGACTGACCTGTCGATGATACTTGTTCTATTGAAAATTTACATATAGCAAAATATATATTTGCAATATTGTAAAACACAGAATGACATTTGTGAAGTATTACATCAGCAAGAAGGGTTCTCAGCAATCTGGCAACAGCAGTATTTTTCTGAGAGCTAGACATATCACAAAAAGATTTGGGACATTTTAAGGGTGAGATTTCATTCAAGAGGCAGATATCAGCAATAGCATACTTCAAAATGTGAACTTCATTGGGAATGGATATCAAAGAAGAGAGCCCAAGAGTTTGCTCCCTATTAGCCTTTTTCCAATTCCCATAAATCAGGGGCAAAGTTGCCAGAATCTTAATGTCACAATTGGTGCAAAGGGAAACATGTGGTGGTAGAGCAGGAGAGGATGGGTATTCCCCCTTGTAATACTTGGCTAGTTTTCTGGAAAATAATAATAAATTTGCAAACTATTCTGAAATAGCTCAGCTCTGCTGAGCCTTTCATCCATAGTTAATGTGAAGTTTTCACCATCACTGTAAGGCCCACATGTCTCAATTCTGCTTTTTTGTGTGTGGTTTGATGATAAAAACCACAGCCCTTCACAAGTGCACAGAATTCAATAGAGCCTTAAAAAAAGGTTCTGGTTTTCTTTGGCATATGGACTTTTCAGTCTGGAACGAACAAACCTGAAATTTCAGTGGATGAGTTAAATCCACAAGAGTCCAAAATCACTGAATCAATTCAACTAAGTTTATCCAACTTGAAACTATCCAACACACAATCCTGATCGTGATTTTACTACCTGTTCTGATATTGAAGATCAACTTTTTCTAGCTTTATTGAGCTATGACATATAACATTGTGTAAATTTAACATGTACAGCATAATGATTTGATGCATATATATGTTGTGAACTGATTACTATAATGTTAGTTAACATATCCATCACTTCACATAATTACCTTTTTGCTGCTGGTTGTTATGAAAATATTTAATATTTACTGTCTTAGTAACTTTCAAGTATACAATACAGTATTGGTATCTTTAGTCCCCATACTCCCCATAACATATTAGATCCTCAGAACTTATTCCTCTTATAACTTAGAGTTTCTACCCTTTGACCAACATCTCATTTCCCAGATCTCCCAGTCCCTAGACATCACCATTCTACTCTCTGTTTCTGTGAGTTTAGCTTTTCTAGATTATACATACAAGTAATATTGTATAGTATTTGTCTTTCTCTGTCTGATCTATTTCACATAGCATGATGCCCTCTGTGTCGTCCATGTGACAGGATTTCCTTCTATTAATGCCTGAGTAATATTGCATTTTAGACATTTCTTTAAGGTAACGATTTCATTTCCTTCAGATATATATCCAGAAGTTACATTTCTGGATCACATAGTGGTTCTATTTGTAATTTCTTGAGGAGTTTCCATACTATTTTCCATAGCGGCTGTACCAATTTACAATCCCACCAACCATGCACAATGGTTCCCTTTTCCCAAATTCTTGTCAACACTTGGTATGTCTTATCTTTTTGAAAATAGCTTTTCTAACACGTGTGAGGTGGTATCTCATTGTGATTTTGATTTGTATTTCCCTGATATGGAAGATCTTTCTTATTCAAAGCTTTGTATAACTAATTCTGAACTCTGCATTATTAAAATAGTTTTTAATACTATAAATGTTTAATAACATAAATATCAACTTAGAAATAATTGTTTTCCTCATAAACAAGCAAAATTTTTACTTCAAATATAGCTTATTAATTTTTTGAAATAGTTAATTCGGTCATATGATAGTCAAAAGTTACTAAAGTGGGGTTCCCAGGTGGCGCTAGCAGTAAAGAACCCTCCTACCAATGCAGGAAAAACAAGAGTCTTGGATTTGATCCTTGGGTCGGGAAGATCCCCTGGAGGAGGAAATGGCAACCCACTCCAGGATTTTTTCTGGGAAAAGTCGTATGTACAGAGAAGCCCGGCAGGCATCAGTCCATGCAGGTCACAAAGAGTTGGACATGACCGTGCACAGCACAGCATAGAGAAAAAAGTATATTTTCCTTCTGCCTCTTCCCTAGCCATGATCTCTTCTCATTGGAGACAACCTAGTTCCCAGTAGTTGACTGTCATTCTGGAGACAGTCTGGGAATATACACCAACCTTCTATGTATGTGGGTCTGTGGGTGTGTGTATATATATATATATATATATATATATGTATTTATTATTTTCATTTTATACAAATAGCATATTCTATAGTGACCTCCACTTTGCTTTCTTTTTTCACTTAAAGGACACCTTAGATATTATTCCATAGTAATACTTAATTCATTTCTAATGGATGTATAGGATTCAGTTGGTTGAATGATCAGAATCACAGCTAATATTTTTGAACAGTTTGATCCTGGCACTGTTCTAATGCTTTGCCCAGTTCAATTCTTAATATTGCTGGTATTAGATTCATTTTACATGTAAGGAAAATGAGGGACAGAGAGATTCATTAATTCATGAATGATCAGAGAGATAGAAAGTATTAGAGGTAGCCTAGATGGGATAGTTTAGTTTCAGATCCTGAGTTTGCTAGGAGGCAATTCTTCATGGATCTCCTATGTTGCTACACATTTTATGAACAGGGCACTGACTGCTTCTGTCAGACTCTTTTCAAGAATGTTTGTATAGTAAACATTTTAGAAAATAGAGATTTGAAACTCTCCCAAGCAGAAGGAAGTATCATTTACTGTCTGGGAAAATAAAGACAGCACCTCCCTTCATAGAAAGGGCAGATTTTCTTGCAGCTAATTGTAAAATATTTGTGTCCTCTAAGCTGGGATTCATAGACTAATGCAAACCCACTATATGTGCAGCTTAATACTGACCCCCTCCACATTGCCTCCATGGAGCTGTTTGATTATATTCTATAGGAGCTCAGCTGGGACTGGAACATACAAGATGGTCTCATTCATATGTCTTCTGCCTCAGCTGGGGTGACTAGAATGTCTGAGGATTGACAAAAACCATTCTATCCTGCAGAGTGATTGAAATTCTTACATGATGCTCACAACACTAAGGTAGAAAAAACAAGCTTTCAGGCTCTTAAAAGGCTAGATCCATAACTGGCATAGCATCCTTCTATTAACCAAAGAAAATCACCTTGCCAGGCCAGATTCTAAGTGAGGGAAAATTCCCACCATGGGTGGCAAAAGAGGTGTGCAAAAAATATAGACATGAGGCAAATCATTAGCAGCTACCTTTCCAAGAAATCTGCTATGGATTTTTAAAAACTGCCTGTTTTCTCATGTAATTTTAGGATTTTACCTGTTTGTCTTTGATCTGTGATTTATTTTGTCATAATAAATGTGTTAGAGTTATCACATTAGTTGCTGAGCTTTTCTAAAATCATTTAAGTAATGCACCTTTTCCCTAATACTTTAAATGAGTCCTTTATAGTGGATGAAAATGCCATACATCCTTGTCTATTTATTATCTCTATGTTCTCTGTAATACATATAATGGGACAAAATTTGTTTTAGTTAAAATACATGTACTGGTACAAAATCTGTTTTAATTCAAAATCTTGAATCTCCCATCAGACAAGCTCCTGTCCCTAGACTCCCTGTCATAGTGTCCAACACCAAATGAAATATAAGAGTTATCAGTGATATAGCTTCATAAATGTATGCTCTAATCAAAACCATCCATCATTTCTTACTGAGTTACTAAAAAAAACCCTCACAGGTCTCCTTTATCCTACTCTCCATCCTTCAGTAAATCTTCCATATAGTAGAAAGTGAAGTCATTTGAAATTCATGTTAGATTTTCTTATTCACTTTTCTCAAAATATTTTGGGACTTCTCTCACTCTTATAAAAAAGTTAACTTCTCATGACTTATAAGGTCTTACTCAACCTTCTGTCAAGGCTGTTCCTCTGGTCTTGTCTCCTTCTATTCCTTTTCTCATTCACCATCAACCACATTAATCTTTCTGTTTCTCAAGTGTGCCAACTTTTCCCCAAGTTAGTGCTTATGAAATTCTCTTTCCTGCAATTATTCACTCTTCTATTAAATGTTACCATTGCTCCCTTGTTTACTTCATGCATGCCTCTACTGAAATAGTCCTTCCTCAGAGAGGCCCTGCATGAGCCTCTCATCTAAAAAAAGCCCCTTTTCCAGCAGTATTCATCTCTGAGTCTGTTTTGCTGTTCCTAATAGCATTGGTCATTACTTGATATTATGTGTTTGCATATTACCTGTTTCTTCCATTAGACTCTGATTTCTAAGAGAGAATCAACTTCTCTTTCACTCCAAGGATCTAGACTGTTACCAAAAGCATAGGAGAGATTCCAAAAATGTTTGTTGAGGAAATGAATGGGTGAATAGCTGAGGTAAACTTCTCAAATAAAACTGTTTCTCCAATTCCAGTTTTGTTGACTCTGTGCCACATATGGGCTTTCCAGGTGGTGCTAGTGTTAAAAACATAAGAGACATGGGTTCTATCCCTGGGTTGGGAAGATACCGTAGAGGAAGGCACGGCAACCCACTCTAGTATTCTTGCCTGAAGAATCCCATAGACAGAGAAGCCTGGCAGGCTACAGTCCATAGGGTCATAAAGAGTGGGACATGACTGAAGCAGCTTCACACACATGCATACCATATATAAATAAAATATGTAAGAAATTATACTTTTGTACTTTCCCAAATTATATACATTAAGTATAAAAAGAAACCATGTTAATTTATCTGTTTTGATCTCCTAAGATACATTCTATAATCCATATTCCCATTGCAGTTGTTTCTCTTATTTTTTCATGATTTAATATGTTCATTAGTTTGAAGCCTTCTGAAGCATTACAGAAAAGGATCATCAAATGATGAGGATATAGTTTATAAGTAGAATCTCCTCCCTCAGAATGTCCATACAGAGGGGAAAATAATGGTATATGGATCATATGGAGAATGCAGATTTTTATAAGGAATGGGACCAAAGTCAAAGATCATTTCAGGATCCTGTGTTTTGAGTTTATCCCCGTGAGTTTGGTGTAAGCATAAGAGCAGAACTTTTTTGAAAAGTGCCCCCCCAAAAAAGTCTAGGTTATTTCTGATATAAAGGATCTAGTAGCTGTTGCTCATCTCTTGGAATTAGTAAGCCTTTGTATCATTCCTAGTATCCTTACCTCCCATATCCAGTTTGTGTATGTTGTCATTAAATGAAAGTTTTACCAAGACAAAGATGTTTTACCTTCCACCCTGACAAACTTTTGACCTCCATAAATCCATTCTGACTACTCAAATCCCATAGCACTCTCAAATGATTTTAGCATTCTTCCTTCCTTCCTGTGCTGTTGTAATAGCCTATTGATAGGTCATATATTTAGCTTTCATTTGGCAACTTCCAAGTTTCTCTCATACAAAGTATAGTTGAAACGTAGAAGCCCGAAAAGTATCCGTGTATGCATATAGTGTATATGTGTGTCTGTGGGTGGGTGGGTGTATTATGTTCAAGTTATCTCATAATTAGTAATGCTGATGCACTCCTCTGTCTTAAAAACTTGGCTGAAGTCAAGCTATTAGGAAAATAAATTTTATCTTTCTTTTATCATCATATTATTTCAGATCTTTGGTGTTCTTTTTGATAAAGATGAAACCTAAAGATAGAAAAAATTATGTTCTTCCATGTCATGGTTAGGTAAGTTTAAATGTTTTCATGAAAGAAAAGAATGTGTGAAGTTTTCACAATGTAAAATAAAGTTAAACGTATATGTGAATATTTACTCTGTCGGGCACTTTGTTAAAAAATCAACAAAGAAGAAAAGACAAGGAGGCACTGTTTGGGTGAGCCATAAAACAATACTTTGAAGTGTTCTCTTTGAATCATTTCCCAAATATCGGGAATGATCATTAAGAGAGAGAAGAGAATGGGAAGGGAAATGAAGTAATAAAACAATGTTAAGGTAATTGGGGTTTGCGTATGTATGAGGTAAATGAGGTTGGAGTATGTATTTTAACAACATTTTTAAAAGAAAAGAATGATCTAGTGGTTATACAGAAGAATAGGAGTCAGAGTCCTCAGGCTGAATTTCCTCTGACTTGTCAATGGACTTGAAGATGAATTTAGCAAGTGGCACTGCTTCAGCTTTCGCCTCTTCCACCCTGAGCAAACAATGTCAATGAAGTCTATAGGACTAAGTCAGGAAAAAAAATCTTTACATAAATATATCTCTCAACTCTAACAGAAACACATTTCACCAAAGAGGTTAAAAACTTATCATCTGTATCTCATTAGGATATTTATAGTAAAAATGCTTTATCACAGCTTATTAAAAATTTTAGAGAAGAATTTGACTCTTTGAATCTTTGGTTGATCAGATGCTTTATTATAAAATTCAATCCATTATATTATTATTTTTCTCATTATTATTTTGATTTTGTCACAGTGTTATTTTGTCATTTAAAGTCTCTGAACTCAGAGAATATTTCCTACAATTTCAAAGGGCCATGTCTTTGGCATTTGCCAAGTTAATCTATTTTTGACATTGACTCAGAATTCCAAAATTTTTCACTTTTTTTGGATTCCCATTTTGAAAATAAATTGTTGGAAAATATTGAATATAGTTAAAATGATTGAATATGTTAAGTATTTTGTTTAACAGCTATATGTTACCACATATCTACCATGGAACAAGCAGAAAGCTACCATCCACATGTTTATTTATGCTAAACTCTTCTCTAAGCAACCAAAAGTAGATACTGTATGGAAGTTTACTTTCCATTCCCTGAAATGTCACTTAGATGACCTTAGGTTAAAATAAACTCATGTATACCAGTCATTATCCTCCCATTTGACTATCCAAGGAGGAGGAACAAAGCCTAACCACTGTGGACTTTGAGGGGCATCCTGTGAATGAGCTAAGAGTATATTTTCTTGCACCTTGATTCCCTGCATTAAAGCAGTAGCTACTTCTACTTCTGAGCATTAACTGACCCTGAAATAAGATCCATATTTCATCCTGGTCATTTTTTCCTGAGACCAAGTAAAGCTCCATGAAAAACAGCAGAAATAAAACTGATGACAACAACAATAAAAGGATATTAAACATCTGTTAGGTATTTTACTAATTCATCCATGTGCATTATATGGTAAAATAAACACTTTAATTATTAAAAACTTCTTCAACAAATAAGTATTGAGGATCTTCCCTGGGGCAGCACAACCTAATGAAGCAGTTTCTAATGTTTTTCTTATTTGTGGATAGAGACACTGAGTTTTAAAGAGTACAATATTTTGCACAATGTCTTCTGTTAAATAGATGAGGTGGGATTTGACTTCAGGTTTCCTGATGGTTAAGACCAAAGGTCAAACTCCTCGCTGTCTCTCGTGATGCCAACATTAGCTGTTAGGTATGTTTTCCCAACTTCACCTAGCTCTCAGATACACTTCTTATATTTTTTTGGAAGCAAGCCCATCTAAACATTCACTGTGACAATGTAGAAAGGTCAGAGTCTGGGATGTATTTCTTTGCATACGATTTTTCTCAAGCCACTGTTTGCAAACTATTGCACAAGGTGCCATGATATTCCCTGACTGCACCAGAGGCAATTTCTTAATAGATCCAGTTTCTACAATAACAGCCATAGGTCAGAAAATGAGAGAGTTATGGAATGAGTGGTTTGGGGCCTGTGTTTTTTGGCCTGGCACTGGTGAGAGTGTATAATCTGGATAGATGTTCACTTTCTAAACAAGCATAACCTCTGGTTGCCATTAAAGGAGGAAGTAAAGTTTAAGCTTGTTCTCTTCATTAAAAAACTTTACAAAACTAGCATTTGTTTAGCTCAAAATGGATATTCATTCTAACGAGCAAAAATAATGACAGGCACGATGGAACTACCAGAGTGATATTGTCTCTATTTTTCTCAAATAATCAAATGGATATTTCATTAAAACTGTGTCACAGACAACTCATTCAAATATCAGATAAGAAGTGGTAAATGCGGGTGTGTCCATGAGAAGCTCTTGGATCAGTGTTGAGTTTTGACATGGAGGCTGGATTTCATTAACACTCTTCTTTTTCGACCTGATGCTACCAGGGTGTTAGTGATAATTTACATGCCCCCCCCCCTCTTCAGTCGAAAGTTCAAAAGTTCATGAGGAAAAGAGTTAATTTAAAATAAGGAAGAACAGCCATTTTATTGATGGTGAACATCATCAACAAGGAATACTGTGAAGCACAGCAGGTCCAGATTGTAACCTGCACTGAAGCATGTTACACGGTGGGAAAGAAACTACAGGGGAAAGCATCTGGCTCTGCTGCTGTTCAGTGTCAGTGCATCAGAGTAAAGTGTGTGAGGAAGAAAAATTACTGACAGAAAATTACCCATCATTTGCAAATGAATAGTGCAAACTATAACCAGGAAATATATGTCTATGAAATAAAATAATTTATAATTGGAAACACTTTAGATAAAACATAACTGTGGCTCTTTAAGTCCATTCTTATTTGCTTGAAAGGCACCACTATTAAGATGAGGGTGTAAATATACCATGTTATTTCCTCATTAAATTGAAGTGAAGTGAAGTCGCTCAGTCGTGTCCGACTCTTTGCGACCCCATGGACTGTAGCCTACCAGGCTCTTCTGTCCATGGGATTTTCCAGGCACTAGTACTGGAGTGGATTGCCATTTCCTTCTCCAAGGTATATAAAACTAATACTTTTTGTTTTTGTTAATATTTTAATATATTTGGTTATAAAAAATCCCACATACCTTTTTTTCACAGCTTTGTTTCTATATACATTTAGGAGATACATATGTAAAAAGAGAAAAGTCGAGTTTTTGTTTTTTAAAGATATCCATGATTAGATAATTCTCATATGATTTATAACTTGATATACTGAAAAACTTCTACAATTAATTTGTAATTGCCACATTTACAAAGAAACTTCTGGGTAATAATCTTCTAAAAACATTGTTCAGTGTTACATTTAGGCCTAGAAAGTTCATTTATTTAAATCACCTAATGACATTTGCAAAACTTTTGCAAACTTAGGAAACTACTGTTATTAACATGGCTTCATTCATTTATACCTGCACAATATTTGCAATACACTTAAGTACAATAAAAACAGTGAAACAATGCCATTTGTAGCAACTTGGGCGGACCTAGAGATTATTACATGAAGTCAGACAAAGACAAATGTCACACAAGATCACACATATGTAAAATCTAAATACAACACAAATGAACTTGTCTACAAAACAGAAACAGACTCACAGACATAGAGAAAGATTTGTGGTTGCCAAGTGGGAGGCAGGGGGAGGGATGGAGTTAGCAGAGGCAAACTATTACACGTAGAATGGATCAACAACAAGGTCCTACTGTAGAGCACAGGGAACTATATTCAATATCTTGTGATTACCCATAATGGAAAAGAATATGAAAAAGAACGTCTATCTGTATCTATGAGTCACTTTGCTATACAGAAGAAATTAACATTGTAAATCAAGTAGACATCAACTAAATAAATGAAAAAGAATAGGATATTAAGGATTGTTGTTGTTCCATCGTTCAGTCGTGTCCAACTCTTGCAACTCCACGGACTGAAGCACGCCAGGCTTCCCTGAGTTTGCTCAAATTCATGTCCATTGAGTTGGTGATGCCATCTAACCATCTCATCCTCTGTTGCCCCCTTCTCCTCCTGCCTTCAATCTTTCCCAGAATTGGGGTCTCTTCCAAAAAAATACTAAGGATATCAAGTATACTAAGGTTTATCAAGTATAAGAGCGGCGGACCATGGCATAACTGTGATGGTGAAGAGCAGGGGAAACCTAGGCTGGGAGGTCAGAGTCTGTGCGGGGTAGGTTGGGGGGCGGTCATCACAGGCCAACATACAGCCAGCAAAGGAGCAGGGCAGAGGATCCTGACAGTCAGAGCAAAGCTGGAAGGAGGCTGGGAAGACGGGAGCCCCAACACCTGTGCGGGCGGCTCTGGGTAGTGTAGGAGGCTCTGATAGCAGGTGTAGGGTTCTAGGTTATCAGAGAACAGTTGTGCTTTGGGGATCAGGAAGAAGAAATCACGGCCCCAGACAAGGGGATGAGAGGTAAAAAGCGCGTGCGAGATGCAGGTCACCATTAACTGGAGCATGAGATGGGGAGAAAAGCCTCAAGAACAAGGGAGACGGAAGCTCAGCTGCCCAAGGTCAACCTGACGGACAGCCCAGGTGCTGCTGCTGAGACCCTGGAGGCCCGGGTGAGGCCGGCCCTGCAAAGGGGTCCAGTGGTGCCAACTGTGGGCTGATAGGAGCAAAGGGGCTGGGCCCCTGGTGCGGAGGACTTGGGGCTGGGTGAGGCTGTGGAGAATAGTAGGTGGGGACCAAATACTTACAATCCCATCTGGGCTGGTGGGTTGACAGCACACACACTTAGGGAGACCTGACTGTGTGCTGGGCATTGGCTCAGCAGACATACAGCTCCTCACCTCCAGGAGGCTGCAGTCCCTTGGGGCAGGTGGAGAAATAGAAAATCACTCTAAGAGCTGAGAGCCGGGCGCTGCGGGACATCAGTGAGGTTTGTCTGACCTGGTGGATGGGGTGGGGGCAGGGTGAGCCATTTCCGCAGGGTACAGAGCACGTGCAAACTGGGGACATTGGGAGCGTGGTGTGTGCAGAGGCCCCCCCTGGGAACTGCTGGGGCTCCAGCCCAGATTTCCTGATTCTGCTAATGAGGGGAGAGGCCTGGGCCTCCACGTTTCAAATAGTTGCCGCAGATGATGCCAATGTGCAGTTGGACTTCAGGTGTCGCGGCCAGATCTCATCCTGAAGGGCCGGACACTGACAGTCTTCCTCGAAGAGTTGACATCAAATCACATGGGCGTCTGCCTTCTCTTCTACCAAAACCAGAGGCATCACACCTCTGGGTTACAGAGGTCCAGAAGCTAAAGACACCGTATCTTGCTCCTGACGTGTGGCACGCAGCCGGGTGTTAGCGGGGTAGCCAGTACTGGTTTCAAGGCTGGGTGCTTGGCCCTCCCCTGGGGAGTCACCTCTGAAGCAAGCACCTCATCTTACACTTTTTACCCTCTCCAGGAGGCAGGCAGGCTCTTTAAGAGTTGCAAGGGTTCAAAACACCACGTGGTGCAGATGGATGAGTGAACAGCGGCAAGAAGTGCCGGTGGGCGGGGCCTGAGGCTGCGTTTCCCCCAGCCCCTGGGGACCCCACAGTGCCAGTTGCAGACCACACTTTGAGCAGCAGCAGAGGTGTTCTTGATGGGGAATTATGTGGGAAGTTCTGAGTGGGTCTTAAAAAAAAAA
>SJYX01018195.1:197917-218451 GCA_006410675.1 Oreotragus oreotragus | reverse complement strand
CAGCATCAGAGTCTTTTCCAATGAGTCAACTCTTCGCATGAGGTGGCCAAAGTACTGGAGTTTCAGCTTTAGCATCATTCCTTCCAAAGAAATCCCAGGGTTGATCTCCTTCAGAATGGACTGGTTGGATCTCCTTGCTGTCCAAGGGGACTCTCAAGGGTCTTCTCCAACACCACAGTTCAAAAGCATCAATTCTTCGGCACTCAGCCTTCTTCACAGTCCAACTCTCACAACCATACATGACCACTGGAAAAAACCATGATTTCAATTTGAAACAGTAGAGGGCAGAATAACATTAGTCACAGAAGGCACTTGCTCATTGAGTCAATGTAAACAAATGAATTAACTGCAGGTATTCATGTCTTAGTGCATTTGGTTAGCTAACATAACACAATGTTATACTCAGCCTTAGGGAATACAATTAACACATTTTTTACCAGTGGTTATCCATCCAAATATGCTTCTTAGCAAAGAGACACCAGAGGACAAAGCTAAGTTATTAAAATCAGAATGGAAAAAGTTCTGCTTCTTTTAAAAAATAATGATATTGGATGTCTGATACTGTCAGATTAGATAGTAAATAACCAGACAGGGCTGGTGTTAGGCTGACATCCCCATTTTAAACCTTACCTTTTCCTCTTCATTTTACATTATTTACTTATTCTAGATTTCTGTAAACATGCTTGATTTATTGTGATAGGATGGTACATGGAAGATTTTTGCACAGTTTTTTTCTAAGTTAGTTACCACAATCGATAAGGCAATCAGTAATGTGGAGTTTTGACCCAACTACTGGGAACAATTCAAAACAATCTATTCATCAGTATTTAATAGGAAAAAAAAAAACCTTTCACCTCAAATATTTGATGTGATATTAAAAAAGAAATTAGTAATATATGCATCATCTTTTAAAACCCCAAACTAGTGAGAAATAACAGAAACATGAGAATAATATCAATCAGGTTTCTTTATAAACAGGAGAAATGATAAAGTGGAATACAGGTATACCTCAGATATTTGCAAGTTCAGTTTCAGACTACTGCAATAAAGCTAATATTGCAATAAAGTGAGTCACACAAACTTTTTTATTTTCCAGTGCATCTAATTTCTATTTACATCATACTGTAATCTATTAAGTGTCCAACATTATGTTAAGAATAATGCACATACCTGAATTTAAAAATACTTTATTGCTAAAAAATGCTAACCATCATCTGAGCCTTCAGTGAGTCATAATCTTTTGGTAATTGTAACATCAAAGATCACTGATCGTGGATCACCATAACTAATATCATAATAATTTAAAAATCTGAAATATCATGAGACTTACCAAAATGTGACATAGACACAAAGTTTGAAAAACGGTGCTGATATACTTGTTCAATGCAGGGTTGTCACAGACCTTTCATTTATAAAAAGTGCAACTATCTACAAAGCACAATAAAAGAAGATACACCTGTATTCTTGCTAAAAATTAGGTAAAAAGAACGATGCCTACCTTCCTTTCTAGTATTTAACGCTGTGGTGGAATAATAAGTTAAAAATATATGAAGCAAATACAAGGAAGCAAAATTACTACAACGAGTAGAAAATACAGTTTCCAAGGCAAAAGTAAGATTAACTTTGAACTCTGTTAATGAACACTCCACCATAAATCTAGCCATTCTTCACTCCTCTATCACCATGGATTGGCTTTGTCAGTTTCTGAACTTCTTATAGATGAAAATAATGTTAAAATACTTTATCTATGTCTAGTGCTTTTGTTCAATATTATGTCTGTGACATCATCCATATTGTTTTGTGTATCAATAATAATTCATTGTTATTATGCACTATGCTGTTAGAATAGATCGAAATATATGTGTCAATTCTATTATTAACGTAGCTTAGCTTTGTTTCTTTGGCACGTGTCGGGACTACTACGATGAGAGCTTCTGTTAGCATGCTTGGACTCTTCTTTTGGTGGATCTAAGCAATAATTTCTGTGGATATACGACCAGGGCTGGGTGGAGTGGCTTTGTCACAGGTGTGTGTTTACATGTTTATCTTTGTAGATAGTACCAAGCACTTTCTAAAAGTTTTAGTAGTTTATACTTCCATCATCAACAGTTGTATGTCTTTTTATTTTTTTAAATTTAATATTTTTAGTTTTAGCTATTCTGGTGTGCGCGCTGTGATATGACATTTTGGCTTTAATTTGCATCCCATGAGCAGTCATGATGTTGATCACTTTTTTTCAAGTTTATTGATCATTTGGAGATTCTCTTTTGTGAAGTGTGGTTTCACAAAATATGAAGATTCTCATTTTCTTCTTGATACTGAAATACATATTTTAAAAATATGTAAGAAAGATACAGACATAAATAAGCTAGAAATGAGAGTAAGTTCATAATCTTTGGAGTTTTTTTTAACCTGGCTGGTCTGACAACATCATGATTGTCTTTGGGATTGGCATGGGATTATTCTGATCCATCCAAAATGTGTCCTTAGTAGAGTTTCACTGTAGGTTCATACTCCCTGCAGGGAAGAGATCTTGGCTAATTCTGTACCAGAAGTCCTTTTCTCAATTATCTTTCTTCCCTAAATTGCATCCTAGAAGTTCTTCTTTCATGTGAATTTTACCTAAGAGAAATCTTTCTGATTGAAATAGATACATGTACAGAAATTTCTGCTGTTTAACTTATTTAACAATTGCTGGAAGTGTTAAAGGTTAAGTTTAAAGCAAGATACTGAGTTTTAGGAGTCCTTATTAGTGAAAACATTTGCACTAAAGAGAAAATAAGTTTATACCAAGTGGCACAGATACATAGATATAAGATCTAGAATAGTGCTGGAGAAAACAATCAGGATGTACTTTATTCACCCATAAACTACTATGAAAAGCCATATAGCAAAGAAGACATTAGAATTCAGGAATCAGTTACTTACTCTTAAAGTTATATCAATGTTTTCATTCATTAAATGAGAAACATATATTAAAATTTTCTATTTATATATTACCAGAAAAATATGATTTTTATCCAAAATTCTGTCTGTCCCATCTTTGTCTTTTAAAAGAGTCTAGTGAAGTGTTTGGTTCCTCCATACTGTCCCTGGTGATACAAAGGCAGGAGTCATCATCTTCCAGTACCGACTCTGGGAGACTGAGCTAAGATAAGCTTCCTTTTCTTCAGAAAAATGGAAATACTGGACACAATTTAAAAGAGTCAATCTTAAACACATAGCTAAGAAGAAAAAAAATGGAATGGTACGTATGTTCCAAAAATTAAAAGGGAGTTTAAAGATCTCATTTCTTACCCTCCATTCCCTCAAATCCTACTCCCTAGAAATAATAAGACATCAGTTTTCCCCAGTGTAATCCATTTAATATCATTCAACATGTTATGAACAAGCTTGGATTTAGGTGAATACTCTTTACCTAGAAGAATTTAATTGCTGTGTAGTATTCCACAGTATGAAGGGGTCAGTATTTACTTAACCAAATCCTCTATAATAGCACATTTGACTATAATTACCCTTTATATAAGTAGGGCTGCAAAAAATAAATTTGTATTCCCATTTGAGTAGGAAATATAAGTACCTAGAACTGCATTTGGTGAGTCCAGTGGTTCAAAAATGTTGGTAATTTTTACCAAATTAATTACTGATATTTGAAAATTTTTTGTTTTTACTATGTATAGGTGTTAGCTCTTATCCCAACCATCAGCAAGCTATTTTGTTCTTTATCAGATTTTTCCCTATAGAATGCTACAACTGAATCCTTGATATGTCCAAACTCATCTCTTTGTCCTTTTAATTTCAATCTATGGTAGAAATCTACCTAGCTAGAGGCATTTTGGGGACACTTTTCTTATTTGTTTTAGCTCCTGAATGCTATCCCATCCACAAGAGTGTGTTCTCTCTCCCTTCCTCTTCTTCAGTTCAGTTCAGTCGCTCAGTTGTGTCCGAATCTTTGCGACCCCATGAACCGCAGCACGCCAGGCCTCCCTGTCCATCACCAACTCCTGGAGTTTACCCAAACTCATGTCCATTGAGTCTGTGATGCCATCCAACCATCTCATCCTCTCTCATCCCCTTCTCCTGTACTCAATCTTTCCCAGCATTAGGGGCTTTTCAAATGAGTCAGCTCTTTGCATCAGGTGGCCAAAGTATTGGAGTCTCAGCTTCAATATCCTTCCAATGAACACCTAGGACTGATCTCCTTTAGGATGGACTGCTTCAATCTTCTTGCAGTCCAAGGGACTCTCNTGAGCCCATCTTTGCATGAAATGTTCCCTTGGTATCTCTAATTTTCTTGAAGAGATCTCTAGTCTTTCTACTAGATACAAATGGGTCCTTTAATGTATTTTTCCTGTAACTACACAATTTGCTCTGGAACTATGCTTATTTCTTTTCCAGTTCCATCCGTCCTTTTTCTCCTCCATCAGTTTCTCCCTCCCAAGCAATGAGAATAGTTTAGAAGATGTTACTTTAAAATGTCGGCTATATGGAATAATACACTAGCTAAGACTTCAGTTTTTAATGCTCTCAAAGTAACTGTTTTGGTCAGATTTATGATCACCTTGTTCATCTGACATGAAACCAAATGAATCTGTTATTGAGAACAAATAAATAAATTTCCCCAGGGATCTATGCCTTGTTTAGTACAATGCTTATACTGAAACTTAACTTGGAATACATTTTAATAAAACAGCGTGCACTTAGCTCTCTTACACAGAAAAAGTTACATGATTTATGAGTCAAGGAAACCTGCCTTTTGCTTTACTCAAACCTTGCTCCACCCTTACCAAGAGTACATAATCTCCTTCAGTGATGAGAACTTAGCTGAACAGGTTTCCATACTTTTAAGAAACTGGATTCCTCTTCCATTAAGAAAATCCATGGGACTGTTTCTGCATTACGATCCTTTCCCTGCATACTTGTAATGTGACTCTGGCTATTTGTCTCTAAATACTCATTACATGCTGGCTATTTCCTGTCTACCCATAATGTTAATGTATACAATCCAAAGAGATGAGGAAAACTGCCATCAAGTCTTCACTAATAGTGGGCAGAAAAACCGATCCAGTAGCCCCCCATTTTGGACAAAAACAAGCTAGCTTTCAAAAAGAACAATGGGAAAAAGTGTTATACAACAACTATAAAACTGAGCCATTTACACCATTTGCATGTATTGTTTTCATAATTTTCCCAACATATTAAGCCTTCTATAAACTGGACAATACTTTGAAGCTGGTACCAGTGGTTTCTATATTACTTGGCAATTGAAAACATGACTAACCATCACCAGACTGACGGGGCCAAAGGCCCAGAAAGGGTGAATTCAGAAAAGGATTGTCTAAGGAGACCAGGGCAATCAGAAGAGAGGCTCCGACCTGGATTTCTGCCTTACACATCGTGCCATTACTTTATTGTGCCCTAAATATACAAGGACAGAAGCCACCCTTTCATCAGAGAAAGACAGATACTTCATTTCTTACTCCAAGAAGCAGTTTATCCAATATCCCATCTAGGAAGAGTAGAGAAATTGAAAAGCAAAAATGAAAAACTGTACCCCTTAGCTGCTGCTGAGGCACTTCAGTTGTGTACAGCTCTGTGCAACCTTATGGACTACAGCCTGCCAGGCTCCTCTGTCCATGGGATTCTCCAGGCAAGAGTACTGGAATGGGTTGCTATGTCTTCCTCCAGGGGACTTCCTGACCAGGGATTGAACCTGGGTCTCCTGCATTGCAGGCAGATTCTTTACCGCTGAGTCTTATCTCTAGACAGAATCCCCTTACATATAGAACTGCCCATGACAATATGGTATTGATATTCCTTCTTTCTTTTAATACTATATTTTAAATTTCTTCATCCATTCAATATTTAGATTGACCCTGTTATGTGCTCAGGTAAAGAGATAAGATTTCATTTGCCTACTGTGAAGCGTTAATTGTTCACATTCCAGTTGGAAGAAAGAGAAGTAACTGATTACACTACAATGTAGTTTGGGACATGGTAAAAGTAGTGATCTGGAGGGGCACAGATAGATTCAGAGAAATCAGACTATAAGGGCTTTCAGTGAAGGAAAAAGTTTTAAGTGAGTCATGAATAGCAAAAATGAGACATTAACACATATTAGGAAAAGAATATGCACCAAGTCAAGGAAACAATGTGAGTTTGGGTTTCCTATGGCCCTAAAGGGAAGTTCTATACGCTACGCCATTGGAGGTGAGGTGCTGAGAAGGCAGACTTTGAGACGTAATTTACCATGCAGGGAGTTTACTAGGGAGTACTATGGGATCAACACTTCAGGGAAGAAAAACCAGGAGGATGGAGACAGGGAATGCTGAGTTGCCATGCAGTCACAAAGTGGCCTTGGCCAGTTACAGTGAGGAGCTCTGAAGGTGCGATGACCCTTCAGAGGTGGAGTGAGGGGTCTGAGACTTTATACCTCCACATCAGCCAGTCACTGAACACAGGCAGACCTCAGGAAGGGAGAGAAAACTTGGGCTAAATGCCAAAGCAATTCTAGGAATGAACCCCAAATCTCTTTATTTACCAAACATCTACACACCTCAACAGAGATTATTGAACCACTTGCCATCTTTCACCTTGGAATCCTCTATCTTTTAGAAGTTTGGTTTATTTTGTGTCTGCAGAATATTCTTTGTCCAGCTGTAGTGAGTGCTATAGTTGTCGTTTTTATTTCACTCAACCACAGGCATGAGAATCAGAAACTCTTTCAGAAAGAAATTTGGTTTGGACCATTTTCCTTAAAAGGCAGTTATTGCTATGGGGTGTAACTGGGGAACTGAAGTCTCTGTATAAAGCTTCTTTAAGAGAGAAAAAGACTATCTAATCTGCTGCTGTGAAAAGATAATGACAAAAAAAACCTTACCAACTACTATCTAACAACTACCTTACCATCTATAGGATGCTCACTTCTCTCCAGGTACTGCAGGAAAACGTGAGGTCAGGAATTTCAAGGAGAACATGCCTTTATGTGTTAAAAGTCTACCACGGCCATCAAGAAATAGGAATGTGGTTAATAATGTGTAGTCACAGGATCAATAGCATCAGCTTCATCTAGGAATTGTTAGAAATGCCAATACTCAGTCCCCACCACAGACCTATTGGATCAGAAACAGTGGGGATGGAGCCATGTGATCTGTGTTTTAACAAGTCCTTCACATGATTCTGATGTGCTGGAGGTGGTGTTTAATTTACTGCATGTGATGAGTATTCTAAGCCAAATCTCGACAAGGGGCCAACTTCTTTTCCTAAATTTAATTATTTTAATTAACTAGTTAACTTATCTTCTGTCCACACCACATGGCATTTTGGATCTTAGTATCCTTAGTTCCCCAATTAGGGACTGAACTCATACCCCCTGCAGTGGAAGTGCAGAGTCCTAACCACTGGACAACCTGAGAATTTCCTATTTGTTCTTTGTTTAAATCTCAAAAATAAAATAACTTTATTCGTCTTGGATCTAAAATGAATCCATATTTATGAGAGAACTATTTAATTAGAAAAGTGTTGGTGTGCTGCAATTCATGGGGTCGCGAAGAGTCAGACACGACTGAGCGACTGAACTGAACTGAAGAGAATGGAAATTCTATCATCCAGATGGCACCGCTATGAATATTTTAGTGTAATTTCTTTTCAGACATTTTTCACACATATTTGTAAAAAATATGATGATACCGTACTTATTACTTTGTAACCTATTTTTATTTGATTTAGTAATCTATTTAGCTCAGGACATGTATATGTAACAATGATAATTCAGATGACTCACTGAATGAATGAACTTACCTTTACTCTGATCTCACTCACGTATTGCTAGAAGGGTATCTAGTTTTTTAAAGTATTTCTCTTTCTCAATATCTCTAAACTTAGAACTTTGGATTTAAAGTTTTTAAATGGTACACATATTTCAGTTCAGTTCAGTTCAGTTGCTCAGTCATGTCTGACTCTTTGCAACCCCATGAATTGCACCATGCCAGGCCTCCCTGTCCATCACCAACTCCCGGAATTCACTCAGACTCATGTCCATCGAGTCCATGATGCCATCCAGCCATCTCATCCTCTGTTTTCCCCTTCTCCTCCTGCCCCCAATCCCTCCCAGCATCAGAGTCTTTTCCAATGAGTCACCTCTTCACATGAGGTGGCCAAAGTACTGGGGTTTCAGCTTTAGCATCATTCCTTCCAAAGAACACCCAGGACTGATCTCCTTTAGGATGGATTGGTTGGATCTCCTTGCAGTCTATGGGACTCTCAAGAGTCTTCTCCAACATCACAGTTCAAAAGCATCAATTCTCCAGCACTCAGCTTTCTTCACAGTTCAACTCTCACATCCATACATGAACACTGGAAAAACCATAGCCTTGACTAGATGGACCTTTGTTGGCAAAGTAATGTCTCTGCTTTTCAATATGCTGTCTCGGTTGGTCATAACTTTTCTTCCAAGGAGTAAGCGTCTTTTAATTTCATGGCTACAATCAACATCTGCAGTGATTTTGGAGCCCCCCAAAATAAAGTCTGACACTGTTTCCACTGTTTCCCCATCTATTTCCCATGAAGTGATGAGACCAGATGCCATGATCTAAGTTTTCTGAATGTTGAGTTTTAAGCCAACTTTTTCACTCTCCTCTTTCACTTTCATCAAGAGGCTTTTTAGTTCCTCTTCACTTTCTGCCATAAGGGCGGTGTCATCTGCACATCTGAAGTTATTGATAATTCTCCCAGCAATCTTGATTCAAGCTTGTGCTTCCTCCAGCCCAGTGTTTCTCACGATTAGTTTGTATTAGGCAGCTAAGGCAGTTATACAAGCAGGATGTCAACTTAAGCTAAATGTCTGGGGAAACATTAGTATGTAAAGTATTGGTTTTAGCTTCTAAATATTATCTGCTGTAAGTTTCCACTTGGCAGCTTCCACATGGAGAAGTGTTCTGTTCACCTTAGTTCTGAGGAAAGAAATGTCTAGGGGTGAAGATACATTGTAATCAAGTAATTCAAGATTTTGAGGATATCGGAACTTGAATAAGGAAATCCAAAAGCAAATTATTGTTATTATTGTCATCTTTATCCTGCTGCTGCTGCTAAGTCACTTCAGTTGTGTCCGACTCTGTGTGACCCCATAGACGGCAGCCCACCAGGCTCCCCCATCCCTGGGATTCTCCAGGCAAGAATACTGGAGTGGGTTGCCATTTCCTTCTCCAATGCATGAAAGAGAAAAGTGAAAGTGAAGTTGCTCAGTCTGTCCGACTGTTAGCGACCCCATGGACTGCAGCCCACCAGGCTACTCCGTCCATGGGATTTTCCAGGCAAGAGTACTGGGGTGGGGTGCCATTGCCTTCCCCTGTCATCTTTATATTTGCCAGTAATATTATACAATGCTGTTCAGGTCTGTAGTGTCTAGAATACAATGTAAGCTTTTGAGTCAGGCAGACTTGAGAGGCAATCTTTGCTCTGGCATTTTCTCACTCTGTGGCTTGCTACATTACTTTGAGTCAGTTACATTTTTGACTTTAAAGTCTTGTTCTCACCTGAGAAAAGAAGATAATATCAGAAACTACCTTGCAAGATTAACTGGAGAATTGAATAACATCTTAAATAATGGATTTGGTTTTGAAAATTTCCTGGTTTAAAGAAAACAAAAAAAATTCTATAGACATGAGAAGCAAATAACCTGTAAGGACAGTTGAATTGATAAACACTTCTTCTTTCTCCACTTCCCTATCTCTGCATGAACTTGAAGGTGAAGCTGACAGACTTGCTGAAATGTGAAGCTGACAGACTTGCTCCTGACTGCCCAGCCTCTGCTTCCTCGCCCTCTGCCACTGCTGCAGCTGACCCTGCCTAGGTCTCAGGATCCTATCTGGTTCTTCCTCGTTCCTTTCAAGCCAAATCTGGAAGCACTGGCCGACAGTTAACACATGTTAATTAAACTGAACAGGAATATGCTCCTCAGCAAGCTTTTACAGCCAGCGATGACTTTTAACTAGAATTATACGATGAACCTAAAGCAGAGCATGACATAAAGTGATAGAATGAGCACCAAATTTCTGGGCCACAGCTATGTGCCTCACATTGATGAGTGTGGGACAGTCACCAAGCCTTAGTGACCTTCAGTTTCTCCAGCCTCACATCTGTTCCATGATGATTTTGGGGAGCTCCTGGGTGGAAGAGCTGGCACCCCTTCCTCATCAGCATCTCTTCTCCTTTGGCATTGGTACCCTTCTTTCCAGCTCTCCTCCCACCCAGCCCTTGCTCTGGGCCAACCCAAGGGCAGGCTGGCTCATTCCTGTTTCTCCTAGCCTTCATCTAACACTTCCTTTCACCAACAGGACTCCTCCATGTATATTTCTGATAACTGTGACTTGCTAGATATATTTTATTATTTTAATTTGTACCTTTCAAACGACTAAAAATCAAAATATAAAAATATGTGGTAAAGCCTCTTCTACCCTGTCCTCCTCTCTTAGTTTCTCTCCCCAACCCACTCCACAAAATACAGGTTATCATCATTATAATTTATTGCTTGTATATTTGTGATTTATTCATACATAAGTAAGGTCAAATATAAAAAATTTGTATTACATTTAATCTCAAATGCAGCATTTTATATACAGTCTGCCTCTTGCCTAGTTTTATGTGTGGTTTTTTTTTCCCCAGTATAGTAACAGCACTTCATCCTTTCCTCCAGCTGAACAGTTTTCCTTTGTGTGAATATGCCTTAACTGTCTCTAACTGGAAGGATTTGGGTGTTTTCCTGTCTTTTGATATTACATATAATGTTGCAGTGAATAACGCTGTATGTAAGTCACTTCACATGGATGAAAGTGTTTTTTACAGGGCACACTGCAGACCTGCACTTGATGAATAAAGGTATACATGTATCTGTGATTTTAACAGCATTCACCAATTTGCCTCCACAGTGATTGTGCCAATTTCTGGTGCTCTGGAAAATTATAAGAGCATCCCTCCTCCAAAGTCTCCATGATAGTGTTTTAAAAACTGAATTCTACAGTCATCTATCTGATAGGTTATAAATAGCAAAATATTCACTTTTAATTTCTATTTTTTATTGTTATGTGTGAGGTTGAAACTCTTTTCATGCATTTATTTTTTCCTCTGCAAACTGCTTATTCATGTCCTTTGACCTTACTTCTATTGTGTTGCCTACAACAAATAATCAGCGTGTGATGTTATTTTCAGAACTTGCAATATAAATTATTCCTAATATTTCTCATTGTTGCTATCAATTTCTGGCAAATAAAGAAATCACTGGACAGCACTCAGAAAGGGAAAAAATATTTACAAATGAAGCAAATGACAAAGTATTAACATCGAAAATATACAAACAGCTCATGCAGCTCAGTATCAAAAAAAAAAAAAAAACAATCAAAACATGAGTGGAGACATACAGATGGCTAACAAACACATGAAAAGATGCTCAACATTCACTAAGTAGAGGAATCAAAACTATAGTGTGGTATCACCTCATACCAGTCAGACTAGTCATCATCAAAAAACCTACAAATAATGAATCCTGGACAGAGTGTGGAGAAAAGAGAAATCTTTTACACTGTTGGTAGGGTATAAGCTGACACAGAGACTATGGAGAACCGTATGGAAGCATCTTCAAAAATTAAAAACAGAATTACCATATGGTTCAGCAATCCCACTCCTGGGCATATAACTGGAGAAAACTATAATTCAAAAAAATACATGCACCCCAATGTTCACTGTAGCACTATTTACAATAGCAGGACATAGAAGCAACTTAACTGTCCATCAGCAGAGGAATGGATAAAGAGGATAATATTCCATTATCTATATATAATTACATAATATTACTCAGCCAGAAAAAGGAATGAAATTGTGCCACTTGCAGAGACACAGATGGACCTAGAGACTGTCATACAGAGTGGAGTAAGTCAGAAAGACAAGACAAACATATAATTGTCACCTACATGTGGAATCTAGAAAATGATACAGAGGAACTTATTTGCACAACAGAAATAGAGACACAGACATAGAGAATAAATATATGATGTGATATCAATAGGGAAAGGAAGGTGGATCAGATGGTAAAGCATCTGCCTACAATGCAGGAGACCTGGGTTCAATCCCTGGGTCAGGAAGATCCCCTGGAGAAGGGAATAGCTATCCACTCCAATATTCTTGCCTGGAGAATCCCATGGACAGAGGAGCCTGGTGGGCGACAGTCCATGGGGTCGCAAAGACTGGGACACGACTGAGCAACTGACACTTTCACTTTCATGTATATAAAGCATCTGCCTACAATGCAGGAGACCTGGGTTCAATCCCTGGGTCAGGAAGATCCCCTGGAGAAGGGAATAGCTATCCACTCCAATATTCTTGCCTGGAGAATCCCATGGACAGAGGAGCCTGGTGGGCGACAGTCCATGGGGTCGCAAAGACTGGGACACGACTGAGCAACTGACACTTTCACTTTCATGTATAAAATAGATAACCAATGAGAACCTACTCTATAGCACAGGGAACTCTACTCAATGCTCTGTGGTGACCTAAATGGGAAGGAAATCCAAAAAAAGAGGGGATATATGTATACATATGGTTGATTCACTTTGGTATACAGCAGAAGCGAACACAACATTTTAAAGCAATTATACTCCAATACAAATTAATTAAAAAAAAAACCACTGGGATGAATATTCAATGATAAGCAAAGTATTACAGTGAAGATAAAGTTCATTATATCTACTTGGCCAGTTTTTATGAAAATATACCAATTTGAAGAACAATTATGAAATATAAATGAATCACTTCAACTCATAAAAATTTCAGATGGACAGAAAATACAAAGTGACATTACAAAATAAAAACAACTGTAGTCAATGCGCATCATCTTTAAGCCAAAGATATTTATGTGTATATATATATACTTATATGTGTGTGTATATATATATATACACACACATACACACACACATACACACAAACACACAAAACCAAAAGTACTCCTTTAAAACAAAAAGAAATAATAGTGCCTGGAGAAATCCTACTACTCCTCCGTGCTATGCTTTTGAAACCTGCAGTTGGCTCTTCCTTCACATGGTTCAAGTTTCCATGCCCTGTTCACTCAGCTTTCTTGTGAGTCGGAACACCAAGAACAGACACCGGTTGATTTCTACTTGGACAATGGTCCAGGCACAGCTGCTATAGTCCTGGCTCTCCAGGTAATCATGGATCCTTTGGAAATACATTTTAACCTGTAATCTAAGGTTCTCACTGCCCAAGGTGTCACTTTTCTTCCTTGCTTGCAGTCTCATGAGTGCTTCTAGGTATTCCAGCTGTTGAAGAAGTTCAACAAGGAACTTTTCTGTGTGACTTTCCTCCCAACCATCAAGAGATACAAATGCCCTGAAGAGGTTGAAGATCTGCTGAAGCATCTCATGAAGAATGGCCAGTACTTGTCCTTTCTGATACTGGTGAGGATTCACAGACTTCTGGGGAAGCAGGAAGTTTTTCCTGTGTGGTAGACACTGCTGAATTGACGAGGTCTGCAGTTTATTCAAAAGTTTTAAACTCTCTTGGTTCACTCTCCTTTGCTGGCAAAGAACCAGTTTCAGCTCTTGGGAGCAAACAGTGGAAGAAGCCAACAGAACCAACACAATTTCAAAGAAAGCCTTGTTATTCATGGTGAAGGTCAAATATTCCACTTATCTCTGTGCAGACTGGATAAAGCTCCGACTCTAGTGATTATTTGTTTTGTGCATCTTATTTTGGAAAGTGTTCTCTTTTGTAGTTTTGTTTTCTAATGTTGTCATTTCTCCAAGTTTACATGTTAAGCTTTCTGGTTCCCTTTTCACAAGGTTTACGGGACATTTTTTCCACTTTCCATTGTGTTGGCTTATTTGAGGAAGTAATCGAAAGAACTTGTTTTCTTTGCATGTGTTCCTTGAGACAATAATAGACCAGTCATGCAAAATGATCTTCTATTACGCTCATTATTTATTATACACAAAGTTTCACTCAACACAATATGCTTTCTGAATATTTAGTCAAGCTTATTAAAGTTCTTTTACTGAGAGAAAGTTTTTCTTTTTAAAGGAATGGTCTTCCATGGAGTTATGTTTATCAGAGGCTTAGCAGCACCTATATGGCGTGTGTGCGAGTGTGCTAAGTCACTTCAGTCATGTCCGACTTTTTGCGACCCTATGGACTGGGGCCCGCCAAGTTCCTCTTGTCCATGGAAATCTCTAGGCAAGAATACTGGAGTGGGTTGCCATGCCCTCTTCCAGGGGACCTTCCTGACCCAGGGATCGAACCCAGATCTCTTACATCTGCTGCATTAGCTGGTGGGTTCTTTTACCACCAACACCCCCTGGGAAGCCATAACACAGCCAGGCAAAAATTAAACAAGAAAAATTTAACTGAGTAAATTTAAGGGTCAAGTTGGTTCCACCAAGCTATAGAAAAGGAAAGGTTTTTAAAGTTGAAAGCAGGCAGAAAAAAGAAAATTATTAACAAAAAAGTACTGTTTCAGGCAAAGTTGCCTTCCTAAGGGGGATGGAGGTGCCTATAAGCAGATTACTTCACTACTGCTAACCAGGTAATTCTAGGTTGACTGGTTAAAGGTTACATTCCTGGGGTGTTGAAATTGCAATTAAGTTAAATATTAAGTCTGGGTTTACTGGCATGGAGTTTAGCATAAGTAATTCCATTTTGGGTCTGTTGTCTCCTTTTTACACTACTAAATTTAAAACCTCAAGTAGAACTGTGCTGCTGCTGCTGCTAAGTCACTTCAGTCGTGTCCGACTCTGTGTGACCCCATAGACGGCAGCCCACCAGGCTCCCCCATCCGTGGGATTCTCCAGGCAAGAATACTGGAGTGGGTTGCCATTTCCTTCTCCAATGCATGAAAGCGAAAAGTGAAAGTGAAGTCGCTCAGTCTGTCCAACTGTTAGCGACCCCATGGACTGCAGCCCACCAGGCTCCTCCGTCCATTGGATTTTCCAGGCAAGAGTACTGGGGTGGGGTGCCATTGCCTTCCCCGAAGTAGAACTGTATCTTTGCACAAATGCTTGAACAGATTAACCTTAAGATATGTATCAGCAATCTTAAACTGCTTTGTGTCTTAGCCAAGCAGTTTAATATCTAAGATTCTAGCCTATGGAAGTAATATAAAAAGGAAAATATTAGCAAAGGAAGGTTGCTATAAAATTACTGCAATTGCAGAACATTAGAGACACCATATAGGTCCAACAATAGTGGAATGGTTAAATAAATGTTGGGAAATCCACATAATGAAATGCTATGTAAACATTATAAATAACAGCATCATATGTGGGAAGAGTTTGGGGGCAGTTGGTTAGTCTATATTCCCTAGGGTACCAATAACTAAGGAAAATCAATGTGACTAGTTTACGTCAGCAATGCTTCTTGAATTACAAGTTCCATATTCTTTTTTTAACGATTACCTTTTAAATTGATCACTTTTTTGATTGTGCTGGCTTTTGCTGCTGCATGCAGGCTTTCTCTAGGTGCGGTGAGTTGGGGCTCCTCTTGGTGCATGGGGTTCTCACTGTGGTGGACTCTCTTGTTACACAGCACGGGCTCTCGGTGCACAGGCTTTACAAGTCGCAGCCCCTGGGTCCGGTAGTCACAGCACGTGAGCTCAGGAGTTGCGGTGCGCGGGTTTAGCTGCTCCAAGGCATGTGGGATTTCCCCAGTCAGGAGCTGAGCCTGTGTCCCCTGCATTGGCAGACACGTAGACTCTCACTCACGGTGCCGCCAGGAAGCCTCCATTTCCATATTCCAAATTCTTCAGAATAAACCCCCAATCAACCGTTCCAATCTTATCTTTCACTGCTGCTCCAAATGTGGTGTATGTGTGCACACTCAGTTGCTTCAGTTGTGTCTGGCTCTTTGTGACTCTATGGGTTGTAGCCTGCCAGGCTCCTCTGTCCATGGGATTGTCCAGACTTGTGTGTGTGTGTTTAGTAATATTTTCTTTCTCTAAAACATCACTTGTTGCTTCCTTCATTCCCAGTACCTGTCTGTCCAAAGACTAAGGACTGCTGCTGCTGCTGCTAAGTCGCTTCAGTCGTGTCCGACTCTGTGCGACCCCATAGACGGCAGCCCACCAGGCTCCCCCATCCCTGGGATTCTCCAGGCAAGAACACTGGAGTGGGTAAGGGCTACTTCTCCTTTAAGGCCTAGACTGCTCCCAGGGAGCTATAATCTCTTCTCTGGATCCTCACAGAACTTTGCACCTTTTAAGACACTTTTCTTGGTCTGTCTTATAAATGGTTATTTATTTAATTGTCTTACAACCTTCTAACATTAAGACCTCTTATGAATGTGTAATAAATACTCCTATTTTTACTCTCTATACAACTATGCTGCTACTGCTGCTAAGTCACTTCAGTCGTGTCCGACTCTGTGCGACCCCATAGACGGCGGCCCACCAGGCTCCCCCATCCCTGAGATTCTCCAGGCAAGAACACTGGAGTGGGTTGCCATGTCCTTCTCCAGTGCATGAAAGTGAAAAGTGAAAGTGAAGTCGCTCAGTCGTGTCCGACTCTTAGCAACCCCATGGACTGCAGCCCACCAGGCTCCTCCGTCCATGAGATTTTCCAGGAGAGTAATGGAGTGGGGTGCCATTGCCTTCTCTGCTATACAACTATAGTAGGAGCTTAATAAACCCATGTTGTCTTGGACTGACAATGTGCTCTACTACAAAGTAATACAAGATGTTACATCTCATATTTGACCTTTTTTTTTTTTTTGGCAGTTCATTGAGATCACAAGTGCTGGAAAGAATATAAACATGTGTGGCCTCATTATCCACCAGCTCAATTATATGTTGGTGTCATTTAGTCAGTCTGATCTTAATAAATTAAGTCAACATGCTCCATGGAGGAATCTTTTCCTGTTCAAAAGTTCAACTACATCAATCAAAAGGTTTCAAACATTTTGGGTGCTGTGGAATTTGAACTTTCAGATCCAGGTCCATGAGAGTCAAATTACAGAAATCTCTTATCTGAGCTAACAAGGTAAACAGGCTTTAAGTTGATGTCAAGGAGTGGGAGTTGGGAAGAAAAGAAAACTTCACACTAGACTGGACAAAGTAGAAACCATTCAAAGGTAGTTATGTCATGTTAAACTTTGGGCCCATGACTTTAAACTTAACATCCAAGTCATGTATAGTTTGCACTGAATGTTGTTCTGTAAAGCATGTCCTCTTTGAAAAGTTTTTAAACTCTTCACAGGATCAAAAATTACCTAGTAATTCCATTACTGCTGCTGCTGCTAAGTCACTTCAGTCGTGTCTGACTCTATGCGACCCCATAGATGGCAGCCCACCAGGCTCCTCCGTCCCTGGGATTCCCCAGGCAAGAACACTGGAGTGGGTTGCTGTTTCCTTCTCCAATTCCATTACAGTTATTAGTTATTTGACATCTGTACCTTGTGTTTCTCTGCTTGCTGGTGTCATCAGGATGACAAATATTTGAATACATTCATGTTTTCACATCCAGGGCAACTAGTAACTTTATAAAGTGATTTAGTGGCCAAAGGGCTCTGTTCCTTCCCACTGGCTGCTACAGAAGCCAAGTGCTTAAGGAAATGGTAGAGAAAAAGAAGAAATCTGTCATGTATTATCAGCTGAATTATGGAATTTGGATTTTGAAGTCACAAAGACCTGCAATGGAATATTCTCTCTACCAACTGCTGGTTGTGTGACTTTGTGCAAATTACTTAATCTCTATCTGCCGCAGCTTTCTCATCTCTAATTTATAAAACAATTTTGAGGATTAGCAGATAAAATATTATAAGTAAAAATATAGTATGGTGCCTAACAGTTCTCCTCGTGGCTCAGTGGTAAAGAATCCATCTGCCAATGCAGAATTCATGGGTTTGATCCCTGGGTTGGGAAAAGCCGCTGGAGAAGGAAATGGCAACCCACTCCAGTATTCTTGCCTGGGAAATTCCATGGACAGAGGAGACTGGCAGGCTCCAGTTCACAGGGTCGCAAAAGAGTCAGACACAGCTTAGTGATCAAACATGGTGCCTAAATTATGATAACTAACTAATACATATTTGACTTCCACTTAACAAATACTAAATCAGCCACATTCTTCCTAGGGATTCATAGTTATGGTAAAATATTTTTATAGATAGAACAGAAGAATTAAAAATGAAACATTTTTATCTTCTTGTGGCTCTTTTGAGCTGAGTTGCTCTGGGCTTCTGAAAGGGTCTGATCTCACGACATCTGAATATTTTTTATTGTGGCAATAACTCCACTAGTGTTTTTAAAAATTTTCTTCTTCTCCTACTTCTTCCTTTCTCTTCATCTTCTTTCTCTCCCCTCTCCCCCCTTCTTTCTCCACCTCTATGTCTTGGTCTTCCTCTTGCTCAACAAAGACCTATGGTAATTTATAACATATAAAAAGAATAATACCTGTTTTGATAACATTCCAGTTACTTCATCGAGACAAATTTTTGACCTGATCTCAAGATAAATCTATAAATCTTTAATGCAGAGCTTCAGGAAAACTGTAAGGATAGTTGAGGAAAATTGCTAATCTGCTCAAGACTTTCACATTATTTCCATCCAATTGACTATAATAATGTAAAACTGTGTTGTTTAATTTCCAAATGCTAGGAGATTTTCCAGATATCATTCTGCTATTGATTATTAACTTGAATTTCTTGTGGTTAAAGAAATTTAAATTTATTGAGATGTATTTAATAGCTCAGAATATGTTCTATCTTGGCGATCGTCCCATGAGAACTCAAAAGAATTATATTCTGCTTTTGTTGGCTGAACTCTTCTATAAATGGTAATTAGGTCAACTTGGTTGACAGTGTTGTTGAAATTTTCTATGCTCGCTCTATCATTTGTTCTATCAACTATTAAGTGACACCTTGAAATAGCAATCAAAAGGAGACTTGTCTACCTACTGCTATTATTTCTATCAGTTTTTGCTTCATATATCTTTAAACTCTTCTGTTAGGTACATCACATTTAGAATTATCGTGTCCACTTGATGAATTGACTTTTATTTTAAAATATCCCTCTTTTCCCTAGTAATATTCCTTATTCTTAAATCAACTTTGTATAATATTATATACTTGTGCTTCTTTTTATTAGTGTTTTCATGGTATATCTTGTTGTATCCTTTTACTGTTAACCTATACACATTTTTTTTCACATTTAAAATGAGTTTTGGACTATGTGGGAGAGATGGCATTGAAACATGTATAATATCATATAAGATTTGGGAGAATGGCATTGAAACATGTATAATATCATATAAGAAACAAATCGCCAGTCTTGGTTCGATGCAGGATACAGGATGCTTGGGGCTGGTGCACTGGGATGACCCAGAGGGATGGTATGGGGAAGGAGGTGGGAGGGAGGTTCAAGAGTGGGAAAATGTGTACACCCGTGATGGATTCATGTTCATGTATGGCAAAACCAATACAATATTGTAACTTAAAAAAATAATAATAAATAAATGAGTTTCTTATATATGGTATATAGTTGGATCTTACTTTTTATCCAGTCTAACAATCTTAGTTTTTTATTGTAGTGTCTGGGCCATTTTCATTTAATGTGATTATCAATGTGTCTGGGTTTACATCTACCACTTTGCTATTTATTTTCTAATTGCCTATATGTTCTTTTTCCTTTAATTTTTAAAAAGTGATTCCACTTTATCTCTACCATTGGTTTTTTTTTTTAATTTTTTTTTTGTATTTATTTTTTTACACGAACTCCCAAACATGAACCCCCCTCCCACCTTCCACCCCACATCTTCCCTCCAGATCATCCCCATACACCAGCTCTACCATTGGTTTATTAGCCATTTTGTTTTATTTTTACAATAGCTTCTCTGTGGTTTATAGTCTATATACCATTTAAAGTATACTGTAAGGATGTTACAGTGTATGTCTATCTCCTCCCTTACACCCTTTGTACTACTGTTGTCAGACATGTTCATGTTTTAAACCTCAAATGCATTGATATTGGTCCTTTAAATTAGTCAATTACATAGTAGAGAGATTCTGGAAATCTGTTTTCTATATTTACTCACATATTCACTATCTAACCAACCATACCTACCATTATCACATATTTACCTACACAGATACCATTCCTAGTGGTCTTCATTCCTTTAAAAAAACTTTTTTTTTATTGAAGCATAGTTGATTTAGAATGCTGTGTTAACTTCTGCTGTATAGCAAAGTGATTAAGTTGTACACATGCATACAATCTTTTTTATTCTTTTTCATTATGGTTTATCACAGGATACTGAAATATAGTTCCCTGTGCTATGCATGATGACCTTGTTTTTTGTCCTTCATTCCTTCTTATAGCTCTAAAATCTATGTGGTATTATTTTCTTTCTTCTTGAATAACTTCCTGTAATATTTCTTGTATTTCAGTTTGACTAGCAATAAATTCTCTTGGTTTTTGTTTGTCTGAAACATTTTTTTCATTTTTGAAACACTTTTTACTAGGTATAGAATTTTAAGATGATAGG
>SJYX01018195.1:142470-195282 GCA_006410675.1 Oreotragus oreotragus | reverse complement strand
TTTTTTTAATTTTATTTTTTTTGTATTTATTTATTTTTTTACACGAACTCCCAAACATGAACCCCCCTCCCACCTCCCACCCCACATCATCCCTCCAGATCAGATGATAGGTTTTTTTCCTTTCAGAACTGTATGAAAGGTATTGTCCCACTGTCTTTTAGTTTGTATAATTTCTGAGGAGAAGATTGTTATCATTCTTAATTTTATTCCCCTGTACATAATGTCTCTCCTTGTTCTCCGACAGCTTTTAAGATTTTCTCTCTGTAATTATTTTCAGCAATTTGATTATGATGTGCCTTGAGGTAATTTTCTTCTTGTGTCTTCTACTTGGGAGTTTCTTGAATCTGTGCTTCTATAATTTTCATCAAAATCAGAAAAGTTTTAGACCTTACTTTTCCCAACATTTTTCATCTTTTTTAGGACTCTGTTGTAGATATGTCAGACCATTCAGTAGTATCATATGGGCCAATGATGTTTTGTTCATTTATTTTTAGTCTTTTTCTCTTTTATTTTTGATAGTTCAATGGCTATAACTTCAAGTTCATCTATATTTTCTTCCTCTCTGAATTTCAAACTCTGACATTCAACTCAATGAGATCACTGATATATTTGGGTTTTCTCCTCCTCCTCCTCCTCATGCTGCAGCCTAGAAATTTTCTACATAGTAAGCAGGAGCAGAAACAGGGCTAACTATATTTATTTCCTTTTTCTCAAGGATCATTATTCTATGTTTCCTGTTATTCAATATCTGAAAGCTATTGTATCATATGTTTTATTTTGTTTTTCAGTCGTTTAAAGTGGGAGGGTGCATTGAGTCATCTATCATGCCTGGAAGTTGAAGTTCTCTCAACATTAACAATCTAAATTAGAAGCTAGCAGACTACAACCCATGGGTCAAATCCAGTTTGCTACTTGTTTTCATAAATAAAGTTCTATGAGAGCGCAACTGTGCCTATTCAGTTGTGTATCGCATACAACACTTTCATGCCCTAACTGGAGACTTGAGTAGTTGCGACAAAATAGGCTTTGTCAGTGACTTCTTAGTTTACCATCTGAATGTATGTTTCTTTTTATTCACTTTTTCCATAAATTGAAGATCTAATGTGACATTTCTCCAAAGAAAACATACAGATGGCCAATAAACACATGAAAAGATGCTCAACATCACTAATTATTAGAGAAATATAAATAAAAATACAACAAGGTATCACCTCACATCAGTCAGAATGGCCAGCATCAAAAAACCTGCCAACAATACATGCTGGAGAAAGTGTGGAGGAAAGGGAACCCTCATGCACTGTTGCTGGAATGTAAACTGACACAGTCACTATGGAAAACAGTATGGACATACCTTAAACTAAAAACAGAACTACCATATAACCCATAAATTCCACAACTGGCCGTATACCCAGAGAAAACCATAATTCAAAAAGATATATGCACCCCAGTGTTCACTGCAGTGTTATTTACAATAGCCAGGACATGGAAGCAACCTACATGCCCATCCACAGTGGAATGGATAAAGATGTGGTACATATATACAATGGAATATTACTCAGCCATAAAAGGGATGAAATTGGGTCATTCATAGAGATGTGGATGGACATAGAGAATGCCATATAAAGTGAAGTCAGAGAAAATCAAATATAGTATAGTAATGCATACATGTGGAATCTAG
The DNA here is from genome assembly GCA_006410675.1 of Oreotragus oreotragus. NCBI lineage: Eukaryota > Metazoa > Chordata > Mammalia > Artiodactyla > Bovidae > Oreotragus > Oreotragus oreotragus. Next base: position 193,604 of record SJYX01018195.1, on the reverse strand, counting down.
AAAAATAATACAGATGATATTATTTGCAAAGCAGAAATAGAGACACAGACCCAGAGAACAAATGTATGGATACCAAGGGGAAAAGCGAGCGGGCAGAATTGGGAGACTGGATTGACACACGTATGTTATTGACACTATGTATAAAACAGATCATTAATTGGAACATATTGCATAGCACAGGGAATTCTACTTAATGCACTGTGGTGACCTGAATGGGAAGGAAGTCCAAAAGGGAGAGGATATATGTGTATATACAGCTGATTCATTTTGCTGTATAGTAGAAACCAACACAACACTGTAAAGCTTCTATCCTCCAATACAAATGAGCCTAAAAAATAAAACAAATCATGCTGTATTAGAATCCCGACTACCTCTCTGAGTTAAAAATACACCAAAACAGTTCATTAGTAAGGAAGGTATTTAAACCAAAGAATGGCAGTGTAAGATCAATTACTTATAGCCTAATATCAACTTGTACTGTTTTCAAGAGAAATAAAGTTTGCAGCATCTAGTAGTCTAATAACTATGGTCAACAACACATTATTGCTTTGACCAACTGAATTGTTCCCATAATGCATAAGCTTACTAATCACTCTAACTTATACTGAGACACTTACTGGTTAGTGTTAAATATTTCCCTCTGTTTTGCCTTGATTACTACAAGGGACATTTATTGCTTTCTGCCTATTCACTGCCATCACCTTTCTGAGGACTATGGGTAAACACATCCTGACTTCTCTGCCTGCTGTTCGTCCTCGTGCTTTTGACCAGATTCAACATGATACATGCAGCCCTGATCCAAACTACTCACTGGCTCACTTTGCTCTGGTTTCAGTGATGATTTCAGGAAAGGTCATTTGTCCCAGTGATTTCTCAGCAGTCCCCAAACTTTTTGGAACCAGGGACTGATTTCCTGGAAGACAATTTTTCCACAGACCAGGTGTAAAGGGGATAGTTTAAGGGTGATTCAAGTGCATTACATTTATTGTGCTTTTTTTAATTTTTGGAAATAGTTTATTGTGAAGCAATAAGGAAGGAAATTATTAACATATGTAATATCAGAATATGAACACATATGAAGAGAATCCGGTGATAAAGCAAAACAATTGTTCCCCCCACCTTCATTTTCACACGTAGTTATGGGATTTACAAGCTACTCAGTCATTATTATGCTTAATACTGTGAGGATCAAATAGCTTTTTCAGAGATTTTGTACTATTTGAATGTAATAGTTAATGGATTCTTAAGTGGTTTTAGTAAGACCATTCTCACCACAAGAATGGAAAATTGTGCACTCTAATCTAATGCTACTGCTCCTCTGACAGCAGGTACTGGTCCTTGGCCTGCAGGCTGGGGACCCCTGCTCTACCCCTATTTTCTGAGCATAAACTTGCAAATTAAATTAACCATATTACTTTATCTATTGTAGAATGCAGGAGTTAGAAATGACCTTGCTGCTGCTGCTGCTGCTAAGTCGCTTCAGTCGTGTCCGACTCTGTGCGACCCCATAGACGGTAGCCCACAAGGCTCCTCCGTCCCTGGATTCTCCAGGCAAGAAATGACCTTAAATAGCATGTAATCTCTGCTTCCCTTCTCTTCCTGAAAAAAGCTCATTCTGAAGCCAAAAATTGGGTAGAAAAATGGAAGCATTGCGCTGGAAGGGGGCAGGGACCCCTGGTGGTCCAGATCCCATGGTGGGATGGCAGAGTTCAAAGAGGGTGGGGCATAGCTCCAAATGGAGAGATTGCCTGGGATGAGATGTTGGAGCCGGAGAAGACTGAGTATCTGCAGGGAGTGGGAAGGGCAGCTGCTATGAAAAGTCATAGGCTGAGTTGGGTGAGAAAAGCAAAGTTTCCAATGGAAAAAGTTTCAAAGTACTGTACTACAAAATTTTATTCTTTTTTTGTAAAATTTGTATAGATTTAAGTGAAGTTTTAATACACATGTACATCATGAAATGATTACGACACTCAAGCTAATGCACGTGTCCATTACCTCACATAATTACGTAAATGCTTACTAGTTTTAAAAAGTGAAAGAGTAACTTTGCAGTGGAAAAGCCCAGTAGCCACAACCTCATTCACAGGATCAAAGTGAACCCCAAATGGGACAAACTGAAATCACAGATGACCAGAAAAGACGCAGCTCAAACAATACAGCATTCCCTTTGCGCTCCTACTGCCAAGTGTGAATAACTTTAATCATGAAGCACCACTACTTAAACTCAAACTGAGGAACCCTGGGCCAAACAAAACAAGCCAAAAGACCAAAGAACTGCTACAGAATGAAAGACACTAAAGGGACTTCCAGTTTTCAATTCTGCATGTAAGGAGCAAGGAAGTAGTGACTCTGTCTCAATAGTAAGTAAAAAGCTGAACAGGCCAATAAATCAATAACTCTTTTAGAATCCATACAAGGGAAGACACAGGGCAAATTGCTATCCCTCAAATTATGGAGAAAGACAGGAGAATGCAGGGAATAAGAGTTCACCAGAGCAGAGACTCACAGGAGGAAACCACTGTGGGAACCAGTACAAGGTAGGAAAACCTGAACTGTTATTGATGAGTTGCTGAATGCTCAGTGAGATGAAAGGATATCCCAACTGAATACGCAGCGTGATTCTGAACAGTCTTTATTTGCAATTAACAATTTTATTGTACAACTGGACAAATCTAAATATGAAGGCTGAGTAATTACATGGTACTAATGTAACAATGCTGATTTCTCAGTTTTGATGATGGTATTGTGGTTATATGGGAGAAACATTCTTGTTTGTACGAAATACACATTAAAGCGTATTACGTATTTGAGCGTATTACAGCATCAGATTGGCAACTTCAGTTCGGTTGCTCAGTTGTATCCGAATCTTTGTGATCCCATGGGCTATATAGTCCATGGAATTCTCCAGGCCAGAATACTGGAATGGGTAGCCATTCCCTTCTCCAGAGGACTTTCCCAACCCAGGTCTCCTGCATAGCAGGTGGATTCTTTACCAGCTGAGCCACAAGGAAAGCTCAAGAAGACTGGAGTGGGTGGCCTATTCCTTCTCCAGCATATCTTCCCAACCCAGGAATCAAACTGGGGTCTCCTGAATTGCAGGCAGATTCTTTACCAACTGAACTATCAGGGAAGCCCCAGATTAAATAACCCATTTTTGAAATGTGGTAACTGAGGCATCATAGGAGAGAGTACCCTTCTTTTTACACATTATCATCACCTTTACTGTTCTTTCTTCACCTCTTCATAGTTAATTTAGGCCAAGAATGGCAAAAATGCAGGGTAAGAAAAGGCTACACTCCCCACTATGAATATATCAATATACCATGATGTTTTAGTCCATGAACTCTAATATGTGGCATACTAGATTTAATCCCAACTTTACCTAATTTGTCTGTTGGTCTTGGGCAAGCTATTAGTATTTCTGTGTCTCTTACATTAATGTAAAGACAACTGTCATAATGGCATCCTACGGAGCTTTTGTAAGATCTAATTGATATAATCCAATTAATGTGCTTATTAATAGATCAGAGCACTCTTTTCCACGATTCCTAGGTAACTGCTTTCAATATAGCTCTCCAAGCAGACCCCTATTAATCAATCACAGCTGCAAATAAGATGCTGTCTATCTTCCATGGATGGTTTTTCAATAAATATCGATTAATTCAAAGAAAGAAGGACCAAGTGGTTGCATGTTCTAGAAGCACTTACATAACATGTACTGTTCCTCACAATACTAATTTATTCAACACATTTTTATTGATTGCTTGTCTTCCTATCACTGCTTTAGACCTATTATTCAGTGAGGCAGAGATAAAGATCATCAGAATGTGGTTTCATTGGATTAGGATGACTGAGGAGGGAGAAACAATAATCAAATTATATAGCATAATATAAAATAAGAGTTTAGATCAGAATAAGATCGGTTGGGAGCATCTTTTGTTCCCATCTACTGACCTCCTGTTTATAGAACTTCAGTACATAGAGTAAGCGGAGCAAGCAGCCTAAGATCAACCCCTGAAGAGAACCAGTATTTAAGAAATGAGTAAAAGAGGACACCACGAGCTAACTAGAGTGACTACTACATTGGTAGAAGGAAAGCCATTTTTCAGGAAAGAAGGACAGTCTAACAGTGTCCAATGCTGCTGACTGGATAAGCAAAATAAAGTACTTGAAAGAATATGTTGGAGTTAATGCCTTGGAAGTCATCAGTGACTTTAATAAACAGAATTTTTCAATAGGGTATTCTGGGTGGGAGCCAGATTTCAATGCTTTTAAGACGTGGAAAAACAATGTAAGCAATGCCAACAAACATCTGATCACTCCAGGGAGGAGAAAAACAAGAGGACAAGCAGGAGCAGGATGTTAAATCTTGAAAAGTTTTGTTAATTTCTAACTTTTGACTTGTTTTTAAAGTAAGAAAGACTAGTGATTGGCTGGAAGAAGTTAGCAGAGAGAGAGAGGAAACGGAACTCAAGGCAGGCTTGGTCTTCAGCAGGAAGGAAAGCGGAAAGAACAGGCACTGACCCAGGTGTGCAGGTGTGCAGGTGTGCAGGTGTGGAGGAGGAAGTTCAGTCTTAATCTGATGGTCTCTGTTTGGTTTCTCGGTGAAGGGGGAGGTTAGATCACTTGAAGGGCCATCTTTGGGATCAATACTTGCCTTGGCACATGCTATTTCTTCTGCCTTCAAAAGTTCCTCTTATTTTCCAGCCCCTCTTCTCTGGGCCTATGTGCCTCCCAGAGGGCGCTAGCGATAAAGAATCTGGCTGTCAACGCAGGAGACACAAGAGACGCGAATTTGATCCCTGGGTCGGGAAGATCCCCTGAAGGAAATGACAATCCACGCTAGTATACTTGCCTGGAGAATCCAATGACAGAGGAGACTGGCGGGCTACAGTCCACGTGGTTGAAGAGTCAGATAGGACTGAGCATAAACACACATCATATACATGCTCTTATAGCCCCATTCATTGTTCTCATCATGGTCTGTAAGATTTGTGATTATTTTATTAATTTCTTTCTCTCCTAAGAAGGCACTAGCCAAGTCTCTGTTTTGCTTACATTGAAAAAGTCTGGCACATTATATTTCTAGCTCTGAATACAGTAGGGATTCAATTAAAAATTGGATGTGTGTTTTTAATTCAAAAAAAGGAGAACTATTCTAGGTTTAAGAGAAGGAACAAGCTTTAGGGTTGTGATAGCAAAGAATGTTAGGAAGAGACAGCTGATCAGGTACTAGAGTAATACTGACCTGGTGCAGCGGTCATTTATGTGTTAACTTCACTGGGCAACAGAATTTAGATACTTGGCAAACATTATCCTTGATGTTTCTGTGAGAGAGTTTCTGGATGAGACTTACACTTAAATCAATGGACTCTGAGTGAGACTGACTGTCCTTCATATTGTGGATGGGCCTCATCTAATCAGCCAGAGGTCTAAATAAAACAAAAAATCAATCTCCTCCAAGCAAGAAAGAATTCCACAGTGACTTGAATTGAATCAGGAACTTGCCTTGTACAGCCCATTGTACAGATTTTGGATCTGCCAACCTCCAAATGTGTATGTCACTGTGTACATACACACATCCCATTAGTGGACTATGACACTAGGTAGACTGCTGCTGCTGCTGCTGCTAAGTCACTTCAGTCGTGTCCGACTCTGTATGACCCCATAGACGGCAGCCCACCAGGCTCCCCCATCCCTGGGATTCTCCAGGCAAGAATACGGGAGTGGGTTGCCATTTCCTTCTTCAATGCATGAAAGAGAAAAGTGAAAGTGAAGTCGCTCAGTCTGTCCGACTGTTAGCGACCCCATGGACTGCAGCCCACCAGGCTACTCNTGTGTACATACACACATCCCATTAGTGGACTATGACACTAGGTAGACTGCTGCTGCTGCTGCTGCTAAGTCACTTCAGTCGTGTCCGACTCTGTATGACCCCATAGACGGCAGCCCACCAGGCTCCCCCATCCCTGGGATTCTCCAGGCAAGAATACGGGAGTGGGTTGCCATTTCCTTCTTCAATGCATGAAAGAGAAAAGTGAAAGTGAAGTCGCTCAGTCTGTCCGACTGTTAGCGACCCCATGGACTGCAGCCCACCAGGCTACTCTGTCCATTGGATTTTCCAGGCAAGAGTACTAGGGTGGGGTGCCATTGCCTTCCCCGGGTAGACTGCTGAACCTAAGTTAATAATGGCAGCAATTTTACCTTGCTTTGAGCAGAAGCAGAGAAAGTCCACAGTCCACCCAGGATTGGGGTTTTGCCAGGTGATATTCCACTGAATGACAATGAAATTATTTCAAGATATTAGTAAGAGAGTAGTGGGAGCATTGGACCCTGGAACTGTTAACAGGTGAGTACGCACTATATACCTAAGTGATCAAGTCCAGGAGTGGGACAGCTCTCCTAAAACCCTCTGATTCTATTTCACAACTGACTTCTGATTTTCTCTAGTTTGAATACTTGGTTAGATAACATTGTTACTTGTGTGTCCATCTATAAGGCAATATCCAAATAATAGCCACTGCTTACTGAATATACACTGTCTAGGAAACACTTCTGAAAAAGCTTTACGTAGTCAGTCTTTAATCTTCTTCCTTTCTCTCCCTTTCAAACCTCAGCAGGATTTTTTGGTAAAATACTATGAAGAGAATCTCAGTATTATAACACATCAAAGTTATGAGAAGTGGTCCAGATAACAAGAGAGAAATTTGTCCTGTGTATGTTCCGACAAATTAAATGACCTAAGCTTTTATAAGATAAACAGTAAAAGGTACCCAAAGCTCTACAAAGAGAAAAGCTTTAAAAAGGCAAATATGAGGCATAATCTTGAGGACATTTCATCTTGTGGCCATAAGCGAACCAGGAAATTAGGCAGGGAAGGGAAGAGAGGTTTAACCCGAGGGAAAATGAAGGGGGCCAATGGGACCCTGGACAGCTGTCCAAGATGGTCTCTACCGACTGAAAAGTATCTCAAAGGGAAAAGTAAAGAAATGGCTTGTATTTTCTCTGAGTGCCAAGTGGGTTCACTGCTGATTAATGGCCTCCTTTCCAGTAGTAGGCAACACACCCACAATTGTTCAAAATCGTGTACTTAACTAACAATTATACCTCTTACTTTGAGGGAGACATTGTTCTAGGCAAACTACCAATATTAATTCATTTAATCCACACTATTCTATGAAGTATTATTATTATCCCCATTGTACAAACAAGGATGTTCAAAGATATTTTAAATACAAATGCTGTACATCACTAAGAAAATGCATTAATATTATTTCTAAATTTTGTTTAGGATTTTGGAATTAACATATAAACACTACACAAAACAGGTAAATAACAAGGACATACTGTATAGCACAGGAAACTCTATACTCAGTATCTTATAATATATAATGGGAAAAAATTTAAAAGTATATATAATTTTAAAAGAAAAATTCTAATTTTTAAATAATTTTTCTAATTTTTATAAATTTTTAAAATAATTTTTATAAAAATGTTCTAATTTTTATAATATGCTTGAGAGGGAGGTATTATCTCCACTTAAAAATGAAAAGGAAAAAATACTTTTGATTTAAAGAATTAAATAACATTTCCAACCCCACAGACTTGTACTTCCTGTTATGAGGAAATAATAGGGTCAAGAATTACCCTCCCATCAGAAACAACTAGAAAATTAAGACAAAACACAGGCAACAACAAAGGTCATTGGATAACAGGTAGTGGAAGACTGTGATCCTTGAAATGAGAAACAAATGACGCTTTTTGCTTGGAGACAATTTCTAGACTAGACTGCAGGGAAATACACAATGGAGTATTACTCAGCCATTAAAAAGAATACATTTGAATCGGTTCTAATAAGATGGATGAAATTGGAACCGATTATACAGAGTGAAGTAAGCCAGAAAGAACAGCACCAATACAGTATACTAACACATATATATGGAATTTAGAAAGATGGTAATGAGGACCCTGTATACAAGACAGCAAAGGAGACACAGATGTGTAGAGCGGACTTTTAGACTCTGAGGGAGAGGGCGGGATGATTTGGGAGAGCATTGAAATATGTATACTATCATGTAAGAAATGAATCGCCAGTCTATGTTCGATGCAGGATGTAGGATGCTTGGGGTTGTTGCATGGGGATGATCCGGAAGGATGATGTGGGGTGGGAGGTGGGAGGGGGGTTCATGTTTGGGGGTTCATGTTTGGGATTTCATGTACACCGGTGGCGGATTCATGTCAATGTATGCCAAATCCAATACAGTATTGTAAAGTAAAATAAAGTAAATAAATAAATAAAAGTATTTGCCAATGACAAAAAAAGAAAAAAAAAAAATCAGTCCTAAAGTAAAGACTACTCTAGACCTGTCAAGAGAGCTTAAGAGTAAGACTAGAAAAAACCAAACTCATCTGCAATCAGTATGACTGCCTGACAGAGCAAAATCCAAGGTGCTTACAAGAGATACATAAAAATCCAGCATACTAAAATATAAAATCACAATGTCTGGCATTCAATTAAAAATACTGCACATATAAGGAAATAGGAAAACATGACCCACACCTAGGAGAATGAGTTAATGAGTCAGACAGAGAAATAATGGAGTCAGGCCCCACCCTGATGCTTCTGAAATTCAGCACACTAGAGGTACAGTCCGTGGTGAGTTAGTTAACCTTAGTAAGTCTCCACTTTTGTTAAACTGGCATGCTAATAATAACATGGAAGTTGTAAGAGTCAAAATAAGGTAACATACATAAACTGCCTAGTATTAGCAATTTAATATTTACTTACTTCCTGCCCTTCTGCAGTCCTCTTCCCCCTTCAGTTCATATTTACCTAATATTATGAATTCTTCCTCAGATCGAAACTGAATTAAGATTCCATATCACTGGCCTCTGATGTCAAATATCTCAGTTTAGGCTTATCAGTTCTTCCTTTTCTGAAGCAACAGCTGAGGGATTAAAAGAGACAAACAGCAGAGAAGTTGCTGTGACCTCACAGAGCTTTGTCACATTTGGGGTTCATTGATCTCAGTCTCGAGAAGACCTCGGTCGACTTCACTCCTTGGTAGAGCAGAGAAAAACAAACCAGGAGACTGTAACATACCAAAGGGTGGGAACATTTGCCCTTTGACTTCTTAACCTAGCCTACATTTTTTCAAGGCTCTAAGCAACCATCAAGCGACAGAGTTGTCTAAAATCAATACTACTACCTTATATAGCCATCCAAAAGGAGATAATGAAGACTGGTGCCTACCTGGCCCAGAGATCAATGAGTCTGCCGAGTAATGTAGTCTGACCACCTAGTCATACATTTCTTTTGGTATAGGACTGGAAGGATGATGAGTGCAGCGGTTATGATCTAAAGTGGTCCCAGGAAATTCTTAGATTGGTGAGAGTATTATCAATAGACCAATGAGTTGGCAGGGTCTCTAAGTGGTCTATAAATTGCCATGCCAGGAACACAAGTTCACCTGAATTTTAGGTAAAAATACTCTTTGTAGGCTAAGATAAGTGTTGTTTCAGGTAAACAATGTGCTCCTCTAAATAAATAAACTAAAAACTAAGTCAAGATATTGCAACTTAAAAATTTCACTAAAGGTGTAGTAGTAGAATTGCAAAGTTCTTTATGAAGGCTGAAAATTTATGCCTAGAACATGGGGGCAGAAACGCTGAACAGATTTACTTAAATTCAATTTCAATTTTCTAGGCTTAAATTCTTATTAACATTGGGTCAATTTATCTTCATAATTAACTTCCTAAGGGCACCTCAGTTTGATCCATCTATCACTGTCAAACTGCATTGCATTGCAGGTGGATTGTTTACCAGCCGAGCCACCAGGGAAGCAACCTAGTAAGTCTGTGCGGCCTTGGGTCACATGTGAATGCAAGACGAGGAAGGTCATTCTAAAGATGTAAAATGGGGAGACTGCTTCCCCAGAGGGGCCCCTCTGGAATTCAAGACGAGATGCCTTAGAAACGGTAACACAGAGCCAGCAACAGGTAGCAGCTGGGGCGTGGGTGGAGCAAACTGGAACAATGACAGGGTCTTTGATAAGCATCTTGTGTGGCGGCGACAGTTCTCCCCTTTGGGGTAGAAATAAAGGTTTTATAAAAAGTCTTCAGACTCAGAAACAAATGTCCTCTTTGTCACTGTGACTGGGTAGCAAATACAGCCAGGTCATAAAATGAAACCACTGATTAGCCTTGGGAATATAAATGGAGGCTCTTCCTGCTCATCTCACCCATCCTGAAAGTCAGAACAAGACTAAGATCACCCTGAAATGAACTGACTCCCCTGTTGGTGGTGTATTGATACTTCAAAATGGTTCAGTTACACCAGTTTCTGACGTCCTTAGGATTTTTTTTTAGTATGCATCAGTATGCACAATATATTTTTTCAATTTTTAAAATTAAATTTTATTGGACTATAGTTGCTTTGCAATGTTGTGTTAGTTTCTGTTGTACAGCAAAGTGAATCAGCTATGTTTATATATATCCCCTCTTTTTTAGATTTCCTTCTCAGGACTCATAATACTATGTACAAGGCACAAAACAGCATTTTAAAAGAAAGCATCTTATATCATAGAAGGGGGAAAATGGACACTATGAAATACTGCCAGTCAGCTGTTACTGGGATAGAGAGTTGAATATAACATATTGTACTACTACAACTTTGAGGTTATTTGGAGGGATTTCAGAAGCCAAGGAAACACATTATTTTATATTCATTGCATGGACTTTTAAAAAACATGTAATTTTGAATCATAGCTCATGGCCACATTTTTTGTATTTTCACATTACCATCCCACACAGTTTAAGAAAAATATTGCCTTTTTTAATCCCCAAAGAAGGGTATGAGGCTAAAAACTATAGTACTTAATTGTAGATTTTCGTAAAATTGAACTTTTCCATCTCTAATTCATGTCTACTCGGCCATAATTAGAAAATCACACATTGATGTGAAAAGAAAAAGTGTAGCTATGTATGGTTGGGGAGAAGTAAGGCAGGAGACCAAGGGCATGAAGACGGGCAATAGGTACAAAGCATTTTGTAATTCACTAAGTATAGGCACAACCACCCTTCCAAACAAGAAAAGCACTCAATTTTCTGAAAGGCTAAACATTTTATATTAGACTTATTAATTTTAAAATTGTTAATAATTAAAGACTTCCCTGATGGCTCAGATGGTAAAGAATCCGCCTACAGCACGGGAGACCTGGGCTCGATCCCTGGGTTGGGAAGATCCCCTGGGGAAGGGAACGGCTACCCACTCCAACATTCTGACCTGGAGAAACTCCATGGAGAGAGGAGCCAGGCTACAGTCCGTGGGGTTGCGAAGAGCTGGACACGAGTGAGTGACTTTCACTTCTATTTTCAAGGTAAAGACCACCACTGGTTCTTGGACTCAATGGAACAAAGATTTTGCAAGTTAAAGCTAGACAATCTACTGCTAAAATGAAATAATGGCAAGCATTATACAATAAGTTAATGAACAGAGTTTTCTCAATTGTAAGCATCATCATCATAAATTGGTCTTAAACCAGCAGTGTGGGCAGCGATTTATCTTGATATCTCAGGGTGGTTTCTGATTTTTCCATAACGTATAATTAAGGTTGTCATAGCAATAATTCATGAAGTTCTTATAATAACACCATGACTCCTACATGTTCTCTCCCTTAAAGACATTAGAAAACAATAGACAAAGACCACTGAGCTTAAACAAATAAAGAGAAAAGTACCCAGGCATCTTTCTGTGCTTCAAACAAAATGAGGACTCTGGCTGTTGTCTGTGGAAAAGAAGAGTCTGGCCCATTAGGCAAAGTTGATATCCTTGGCCATCTTTTCAAAGGATGAAGTTTCAGCAAGTACTACACAGTTAATTTTGAGACTTTTCTGGAAGGCAGTGCTGTCATTAACCACTCTTGATGGTCCTCCTAAAAGGAACTTGTTTTTTAAGTACTTGTTACTTCTTCAAAATCTAGACAGTGAGGGTTTGATATGACCTACTTAATGAAAATTGTCACTTTAACAAATATTTATTGACTGCCTGTCAATAACAGCAGTGATATCTAGATACTCTTCGTTTGATTCCTAAGAGACTGGTTTTGATTTTTACATCAGTGTTTTCCTAATTCATCACTCCTCTTGGCCTTCCTGAGAGAAAAATTAAGTTGTTAGCTTTCAGATTCTCTTGTAATTTTGCCATCTTTTAAGAGGAACTGGAGAATAACCCCCCAAACCAACATACATTAACAAGGAATTACAAATATTAGCTAAAGGCAAGAGAAATGCCATAGAAGACTTTCCATATCAGCACACTACTTGATTACACTCAGTCCATTAATGCTTAAAAATATTAAAGGAATGCTAAACTCTTTCTGGCTATAGCCATAAAAGGATGTTTTCAGCCCATGAATAAAAGTGGAAGATGAGATTAAATTAGAAACAGGCTATTTTTCTATGGGGCATATCATTTGCTGATATGTATGTAATACTCTGTATTACATAACTTCAGAATTAAATCAAGGTTGAAAGGTTTTGGAAATTCACAAGATATTAGACTTGACTTCTTTAATCTAGAAAAGCCTTTTCTTCCTATGATTTCTTTAACTCAATCACTGAACATTATTTTTGAATTTAGCATTAAAAGATCTGATCTAAAGTAGAACATGAAGAGTTCCAGTCTCACACGTACTTCAGAGTTTATTCAAAATTCTTGACAGCAATGATGAAGGATGGTAAGAGAGAGGACAAACACCAGAAAATGGGAATTGATGTGGGTTATATCATGAAAAGATGAGGAAAGGGAAAGACAAGGAATCTTTAAGGGTTAAGACTTTTTGGAGTATCTGCATACTTAAATCTTGTAAGTGTGTGAAGAAGCCCCATAAATGGGTGGTTTGATGAACAAAGTTCATCATGACATAGAGGAGAAATACAGGAAGGGAAAGCCAAGAATTGGGGATATGCTTTTTAACCAATAAAATTATTTTAGTGTTTCTGTCAGTGTGATTAGGATATATTAGAGTAGGAAAATAATTCTCAACTTTTAAGCATATGTAGATACATTAATAATGTTCAGTCCGGGCATTTGGTGAGTGTAAGCAGACATTCCTCACACCCTTTATGAAGAGACCCTTTGCCCACAGTGGCTATGTCCTAGGTAGCCACGTGTGTTTATTTAGAGATGACTGGATCAGAGGTGGTACGTGACCCAAGAACTGCCTCCACTAGAACCCTATGTTGTGGTCAGGTACAAGGAGAGCTGAACCCATCAGCTTCTCACTCTTGGGAATTAGAACTGGGATACTGGAGACCCTGTTACAATTAACAGTGGGAGGGGAAGCTGAAAGGTTGTGGTGCAGACAGTCTGTAGGAGCAGGTGGTGGCACTCACATAGCAGCCTCTTCTAAACCAAAGCTATGAGAAAGAGAAAAATGAGTAATTAGAAAAGTGTTGGAGAAGACTCTTGAAGAGTCCCTTGGACTGCAAGGAGATCCAACCAGTCCATCCTAAAGGAAATCAGTCCTGATTATTCATTGGCAGGACTGATGCTGAAGATGAAACTCCAATACTCTGGCCACTTAATGCAAAGAACTGACTCAATGGAAAAGACCCTGCTGCTGGGAAAGACTGAAGGCAGGAGGAGAAGGGGACGACAGAGGATGAGATGGTCGGATGGCATCACTGACTCAATGTACGAGTCTGGGTAAGCTCCGGGAGTTGGTGATGGACAGGGAGGCCTGGCGTGCTACAGTCCATGGGGTCACAGAGAGCCAGACATGACTGAGCGACCGAACTGACTAAACTGCAAAAAGTGTACTGAAGAAGAAAATGAGAGTAGACTTTCAGAGGGAGCAAGGAAGCCCTGAGCAATACACACACAGGAACAACAGGTGAAGAAAAGGGCATTCCCTTATAGCTGCTTTGACTCTCTGACATTGTCTAGTTGCAGTCATGAATCCTTACACTGGACCCCTTCTCCCTGAGGTAACCTGAGACTCTGACCCTTGAAATCAGTAGAGCTTAACCACATCAGTAGCTTATACAATAAAGCACTCCCCAAATGCCTGGGCAAGGAAATGAGCTCCCACTGAGCAGACGGCCTGCAGCAACTGTAGTGTTTCCGTATGTGTGTGTTTTATAACTTAATAAAAGGTGATCCCTTGGAAGTACTTTGTACATTACACAATTGATAACCATCATGGCAAATTCATCAAACGTTATTATATGTGTAAGGCTTTGTACTAGGTACTGTGAAGACATACACAAAGTAACACAGGCATTCTCCTTTCACAAAGCACCCTTAGGAGTCTCTGACTAAACTTATGACACGTCTGCCTTGGAATGTAACTCTTTGATCATTTTCTATCTAAATCAGGTTCCCTTGTCATGTTTCCATATGCAAAAAAGTACTACCCTACCAGTTTCCCTGGCAGCTCAGCTGGTAAAGAATCTGCCAACAATGCAGGAGACTCTGGTTTGATTCCTGGGTTGGGCACTCCAGTATTCTTGCATTTCCCTGGTGGCTCAGACAGTAAAGAATCTTGCAATGCAGGAGACCTGGGTTCGATCCCTGGGTTGGGAAGATCCCCTGGAGGAGGGCATGGCAACCCCTCCAGTATTTTTGTCTGGAGAATCCTCATGGACAGAGGAGACGGCAGGCTATAGTCCAAGGGCTCACAAAGAGTTGGNAATCTTGCAATGCAGGAGACCTGGGTTCGATCCCTGGGTTGGGAAGATCCCCTGGAGGAGGGCATGGCAACCCCTCCAGTATTTTTGTCTGGAGAATCCTCATGGACAGAGGAGACGGCAGGCTATAGTCCAAGGGCTCACAAAGAGTTGGGCATGTCTGAGTGACCAAGCACACAATCAAACTTGTAAGGGCTTATCTCTTTCCTTAAACTCCAAACCATGGCAAGGTACTGACTATGTATCTGGTACATGATATGTGCTTAATAAGTACTAAATGATGAACAAAAAACTGAGAAAGTCTAGGCCAAGACACAGAAGGTTGGGTACCAGACTTCTATAATTCTCAAAAAACTGCTAGAGTTTTTATACACCCTGAAGGCAGTGATACAGAATCATTAAATTTAGGGAAACTATTCATCTATAGATGCTAGTGATTTTAATTATAAAAGATGGGTTTTCCAGAAATAGACTTAGATAGGAAACAAATTTATGCTTCAGTTCAGTTGCTCAGTGGTGTCCGACTCTTTGTGACCCCATGAACCACAGCATGCCAGGCCTCCCTATCCATCACCAACTCCCAGAGTCCATCCAAACCCATGTCCATCAAGTCAGTGATGCCATCCAGCCATCTCATCCTCTGTTATCCCCTTCTCCTCCTGCCCTCAATCTTTCCCAAGTTATTGATATTTCTCCCGGCAATCTGGATTCCAGCTTGTGCTTCCTCCAGCCCAGTGTTTCTCATGATGTACTCTGCATGTAAGTTAAATAAGCAGGGTGACAATATACAGCCTTGACAGACTCCTTTTCCTATTTCGAACCAGTCTGTTGTTTCATGTCCAGTTCTAACTGTTGCTTCCTGACCTGCATACAGATTTCTCAAGAGGCAGGTCAGGTGGTCTGGTATTCCCATCTCTTTCAGAATTTCCCAGTTTATTGTGACCCACACAGTCAAAGGCTTTGGCATAGTCAATAAAGCAGAAACAGATGTTTTTCTGGAACTCTCTTGCTTTTTCCAAATGATATATTGGGGAGAGGGTGGGGAATAAGTTAGGAGTTTGGGATTATCATATACACACTACTATATATAAAATAATGGAAAAAAAAGACATACAACATGGCACAGGAAACAATCTTGTAATAACCTATAATGAAAAAGAATTTGATAAATATATATATAAATGATATATACACACAGATAAAATGAATCACTTTGCTATACACCTAAAACTAACACAACATTGTAAGCTAAATGTATTCTGAATTTTTTTAATGGTTTAATTTTTTAATCTGTGGCCTTGTTACCAGTTAAATTTTCACTTTCATTTTTTTCTTTCTTTTTCCTTCTGAAGTGCTGATTCTTCTAAGACTAGCAATTGATCTTCCTCAAATCACCTCCTTTCTCTTTCTCCTCACCTCTCTCCCCAAAATACAGCAATAGAGTCAACATATTTTTTAACGGTATGTCACTTAAGTCTACTATATGGATCCCTTACACAGTTTTAGAAATCAGGAAAGATTTGCAAGTGAAAAGGCAGGTGAGAAAACACAGGCAGATACCATATTGGTAACAGAAATTCCAAGTGCTCTTCTAGAAATTCTCTTAACAGCCAGGTAATTAATTTGGAATCAGCATGTCAAGTCATTCATTTTTCAGCAATTAGATAGATCATATTTCCAAAAAATGCAAACTATGAAGGTGGCCTGCTTCCCAGTAATACATCATCTTCCGGTAATGCCATCTCAGTTTTGTTTCCTCACACATGCTTGATGATCTCCTCAGGACACATCTTTTTGGACCTCTAGAATTTTAATCTCAAATTTAGCAAATTATCTTTTTGCTGACATTTTCTAATTTGCAATTCTCATGACATACACAGGCACTGTAAGGCAAATCTCCCAGTGGCTTCTTCTGATTTAAGACTTTGAAGGCTCTCTAGACTATTTAAGAAAGGGTATCTGCTTTTGTTGCATAAACACAGGTGATGTGCCTGCTCTGTCAATGGAAACTGCCACCTTTGGGCACTAAGGACCCTTTTATCTGAAGAAAACAAAACAAAACAAAAAGACCACACACCTAGCCTCAAATATTTGCTCAACTGGATATTCAACATATAATTGGACTTTCTTCAACTCAGTTCAGTCACTCAGTCATGTCCAACTCTTTGTGACCTCATGGACTGCAGCACACCAGGCTTTCCTGTCCATCACAAACTCCCAGAGCGCACTCAAACTCATGTCCATCGAGTCCGTGATACCAAACAACGATCTCATCCTCTACTGTCCCCTTCTTTTTCTGCCTTCAATCTTTCCCAGCATCAGAGTCTTTTCAAATGTGTCAGTTCTTAGCATCAGGTAGACAAAGGATTGCAGTTTCAGCTTCAGCTTCAGTCCTTCCAATGAATATTCAGGACTGATTTTCTTTACGATGGACTGGTTAGATCTCCTTGCAGTCCAAGGGACTCTTAAGAGTCTTCTCCAACAACACAGTTCAAGAGCATCAGTTCTTCGATGCTCAGCTTTCTTTATAGTCCAACTCTCACATCCATACATGACCACTGGAAAAACCATAGCTTTGACTAGACTGACTTTTGTTGGCACAGTAATGTCTCTGCTTTTTAATATGCTGTCTAGGTTGGTCATAACTTTCCTTCCAAAGAGTAAGGATCTTTTAATTTCATGGCTGCAATCACCATCTGCAGTGATTTTGGAGCCACCCCCAAAATAAAGCCTGCCACTGTTTCCACTGTTTGTCCATCTATTTGCCATGAAGTGATGGGACCAGATGCCATGATCTTAGTTTTCTGAATGTTGAGCTTTAAGCCAACTTTTCCACTCTCCTCTTTCATCAAGAGGCTCTTTAGTTCTTTTTCGCTTTCTGCCATAAGGGTGGTATTATTTGCATATCTGAGGTTACTGATATTTCTCCCAGAAATCTTGATTCCAGCTTGTGCTTCTTCCAGCCCAGCATTTCTCATGATGTACTGTGCATATAATTTAAGTAAGTTACCAACTGGGTTTTGCTTTCAAAGACACAACATGTATTATCTTTAGATCAGGGAAACATTAGTAGTTCCTGACAATAACTAAGTATATAATCATATAAGCAATACACTGGCAAAGTCTATTTACACTCAAAACTAAAATTTTCTTCATCTATGAATGATACATAAATTTCTCAGTTTGGTCCACGCTTTGAGGAGACTTTAGAAACATCTCACCCAATCCATAAAGTTCTCCCTTGCTGTTCCAGATCAGGTATTTGCTTACCCACACTCCCATTTTCCAATATTTGGGTATGTAGGCAACTCTTCCACAATCTTTGCTATATACACATCATAAATATAACATTTTAAAACTCTTAAAACATTAAAACAAATTTACTTTCTAAAGGAAACTCTAACATGTATTTTTCTAAAATACATTAAATAAGTACATTAAATGTTTATATGAGAATAAAACACATTATCTAAGTGTCAGTGAAACTAAAGTAGTACTCTGGTCTGTTTCAAGACACATGTGACCAGAACAGGAAAGCCATTGTAGTGGATGCTCTAGGTGTCTTTTTTGCCTCCCCATTCCCAGATGAGCAGAGCTGTTAGTTTTGCTGCTATAGATATACTGACAAATAATGAGAACCCTTGGAAGAAAAGTTATGACCAACCTAGATAGCATATTCAAAAGCAGAGACATTACTTTGCCAACAAAGGTCCGTCTAGTCAAGGCTATGTTTTCCTGTGGTCATGTATGGATGTGAGCGTTGGACTGCGAAGAAGGCTGAGCTCCAAAGAATTGATCCTTTTGAACTGTGGTGTTGGAGAAGACTCTCGAGAGTCCCTTGGACAGCAAGGAGATCCAACCAGTCCATTCTGAAGGAGATCAGCCCTGGGATTTCTTTGGAAGGAATGATGCTAAAGCTGAAACTCCAGTACCTGTCTCTTATACACATCTCACAGAGCCAAGCATGACTGACTCCCTCCATCCACTGCCCCACCCCCAAAACACACACTAGAGAGTTAAACACCATCTTTACAATATTTAATCACACTGTTCAAAAATCATCATACATTTGTAAATCCTAAATAAGTGAAATTTGGAATAAACTGTGATTTAATCGCTCTGTGCCACAGTTCATCACATACACTGGGAGGGATTGGGGGCAGGAGAAGAAGGGGACAACAGAGGATGAGATGGCTGGATGGCATCACTGACTCGATCAACGTGAATCTAAGTGAACTCTGGGAGTTGGTGACAAACAGGGAGGCCTGGCGTGCTGCAATTCATGGGGTCGCAAAGAGTCGGATACGACTAAGCGACTGAATTGAAATGAACTGAATGAGAACCCGAGATTTAAAACGTTATAGCCAGGTTTATAATAAAATGTTTCAATTTTATTAAAACTTCAATCATTTCAAATGCAAACTTTTACATGGATAAAGGGAGAAAGGGAAGGTTGGAAATAATTTACAAACAATATCTTAGGACTTCATATGACTTTATCCCATTTCTGAAGCAGTTTTGTAATTTGAACTTCATAATAAGCCAATGATATAAGAGAAATGTATAGGAGTCCTAGAATTATTATTATCATTATTTGAAGGTTGGTAAGATAAACCAGTGTTAAAACACAGTAAGAGAAGCTGGATCTTTCTTCAAGATAAAACTAACTACAATATCACCTTTTTTTCTTTTTTGATTGGAATTAGTTAGCAAATAAGTGATTCAGACTAAATGAGAACAAACTTCTGCCTTTTAATTCAAAATCACAATTTTTAGGTGATTTTTAAATTGGACAGTAACAACATAAAGCAACAAAACATTTAACAAAGTGTAAATTACTACTGAAAATCAACTGTTTTCTTTTTGTAGACCTTCTTCCAACTTGCCTACATGCTTGGTTTGCATAGCTGTATTTTTCTTTTTTCTTTCTACTGTATCATATAGTCTTCTATGATTACCCCAATTCACGAATAAGGTAACAGATGAAATGATCTGTCCAAATTCATATATACAGCTAGAAAATAACAGAACTGGGATTAGAACCTAGGTCTTTTTTGCATATTATGAAGTTCTATTACACCATACTGTCTCAGAGAGAAAAAGAGGTCTCCATTTAAAAACAAGTCCACAAAAGTCTAAATTTAAGAAATAGGTCAATTAAGATGTAATCCTTTAGTTTATAGAGATTACCACCATAGGAGTGCTATAAATGTTGAAAATTTCCCTTCTGCATTATCAGACTTAGTCTCTAGCCTCCAGGAGCTCACATATCATTTGCAATTTAACAGAAATCTTAGAGAATAATGTATATTTAGAGGCATAGGATTTTGGTCAATATCAAGTCAATTGGAAAAGAAAAAAACATCTTGGAAACTGTAACGTGATCCAGCGGAGAAAAAATAATTGAAGTTAAAAACAAGCCCACAGAAGCACATCTGCAGCCGATGGTGCTCCCGTATGCAGTTATATGGCCTGTTTATATAAGAAACCTCAGGGTATGAAGCACAATTACAAAACACTGCTCCAGTTTTCCATAAGCACAGATGCAGTGGGAAAGCAGGCTGCTTTCATGACCATGCCCAAGTTCCACACTGGAAATTGCATATATTTAAAAAATTCTGCCCTGTGGTTCAGGATTTATTTAAGACAAATGTTCTCAAAATACGGTACACTGTCAAATTGCATCAAGAAAAGGTGCTTGTTAAAAATGAAGATTCCTAAGTCTCAGTGAAGACTTATTAAATCAGAATGTCCAGGGGATGGTTTGGGACCCGGTTTGTTTGTTTTTTAAAAACAAGCTCTTCCAGTGATTGATAATACAACACTAAAGTTTAAAAACCACTGACTTGAGGAGATATTGGATACTTCAGAAAATTAATTTTTTAGTCTCTCATTTTGATGTTCCTAGAGCCCAAGTTTTGTTTTCCCCACCATGATCACTTAAAATCAATCACAGTTTGGGTGTTTATTGAATTACAGTAAAACACACTAAGATGTTGAGGAGTCGTCTCAGTGAGCTTAGGGTTCATTTCCATCACAGATCCAGCTCATCAACGGTACTGACATCAAGGGAGTAGTGGATATCTTCCAATGGATGTAGATGAGTCTAACAGAACTCTGAGAAAGGTAGAAACAGCCCAAACAAGCTCGCAAAACAAGTTTTGAGAACTAAGTTATGAGTGAAAAAAAAAAGTATTATACAACAGCAGTTCCTAGAATAGACAGAATGTCCTAGCCTATTGATTCTGCATCCATTTTCTTTACTAGATTGATAAAGAATGAATAAGGTGAGGTGGATCTCTGATTTTAGCTACAGCTATTGTGTGGATTCTTAAAAGAATGAATGGGTAGTCGTCCATCATATCTATTTTTATTCCAGGTGCAGTGTAAGTAAACATTCTAAGTTTTGGGGTAAAATAAGTCATGGGCAATAGTAGCTTACATAATGACCCTCGAGGGCTGGCTGCTCTGTGCATTTACTTCTGGCTGATAAAACCCTTATGGCAGAAAGTGAAGAGGAGCTAAAAAGCCTCTTGATGAAAATGAAAGAGGAGAGTGAAAAAGTTAGCTTAAAGCTCAACATTCAGAAAATGAAGATCATGGCCTCTGGTCCCATCATTTCATGGGAAATAGATGGGGAAACAGTGGAAACAGTGTCAGACTTTATTTTGGGGGGCTCCAAAATCACTGCAGATGGTGACTGCAGCCATGAAATTAAAAGACGCTTACTCCTTGGAAGAAAAGTTATGACCAACCTAGACAGCATATTCAAAAGCAGAGACTTTACTTTGCCGACTAAGGTCCGTCTAGTCAAGGCTATGGTTTTTCCTGTGGTCATGTATGGATGTGAAAGCTGGACTGTGAAGAAGGCTGAGCACTGAAGAATTGATGTGTTTGAACTGTGGTGTTGGAGAAGACTCTTGAGAGTCCCTTGGACTGCAAGGAGATCCAACCAGTCCATTTTGAAGGAGATCAGCCCTGGGATTTCTTTGGAAGGAATGATGCTAAAGCTGAAACTCCAGTACTTTGGCCACCTCATGAGAAGAGTTGACTCATTGGAAAAGACCTTGATGCTGGGAGGCATTGGGGGCAGGAGGAGAAGGGGACGACCGAGGTTGAGATGGCTGGATGGCATCACAGACTCGATGCAAGTGAGTCTGAGTGAACTCCGGGAGTTGGTGATGAACAGGGAGGCCTGGTGTGCTACAGTTCATGGGGTTGCAAGGAGTCGGACACGACTGAGCGACTGAACTGAACTGAACCCCTTATCAGGTATATCATATAAAAATATCTTCTTCCATTCCATAATTGGCCTCTTGCTTTGCTGATAATTTCCTTCAATGTGCAAAAGTTTTTTAGTTTAATATAGTTCCATTTGTTTATTTTGCTTTTGTTTCTCTTGCCTAAGGCGGCATATCCAAATAATTACCAAGATCGATGTCAAAGAACTTAATGCTTATGGTTTCTTCTAGAAGTTTTATGGTTTCATGTCTTACCTTTACGTCTATAATTCATTTTGAATTTATTTTTGTGTATGGTGTAGCAGAGTTCTGCAGTTTAATTCTTTAGCATGGAGCTTCTACTTTCCCCAGAACCATTTATTAAAGCGGCTATCTTTTCCGTGTTATATAGTCTTGTTTCCTTTGTTGTAGACTAATTAACTATTCTGCGCTCTGTATTCTGTTCCATTAATCTTTGTGTCTTTGGGCTTCCAACCTATACACTGGTCTAGTGAGCTGGGAGCAGGCGGGCAGCTCAGCAGGCAGCCACTCAGAGTCAGCCCAGGTGACAACAGCAATCTCCAAGTATGACCAGAGAATAGAAAATGAATCTTTCCTCGCTGCTTAACCTGGCGACCTGAATTAGCAGCCACTTCACATCATATGATTCACTCTTAATTTGAGATGGCAGGGTGGACAGAAATAGGAAGACCAGCAGTCAGTACAAAAAACGAAGTACCCATAGGTGCCAATGTCCATTCGAACTCAATCATGGTGGGTTTGAGAATAGGCGAGCTCTACAAAAGATTAAGAGGAGTATATTAACTCATTCCTGATAGACATTTATAAGAGAAGAGAGGCATAAGCAATGTTTGCTTGGTATTAGAGAGACTCTTAGCATCCAAGTGGACCACATGTGGCTCTTATCATCTCAGCCAGTATTCATCCCGTGCTGCTTACAAGTTCGTGGATTGTAGAGTATAGATTCTATTAAATATAGTTTTAGCACAGTTGTTAGTTACAATAGAAATTACCTGGAAATTAAGACCAATGGGCTAGAGAAGGGAAATTCAGATTTAGTACATGTGACTTCTTTCTCATCCATTAGCTTCATCTAATCACACCAAAAACCCTGGGAAGGAGTTTCACTACTCCCTGCTTTCTGGAAGAGGAAACTGAGAAGTGACCAAATAGAAAATGAATCTTTCCTCGCTGCTTAACCTGGCGACCTGAATTAGCAGCCACTTCACATCATATGCTTCACTCTTAATTTGAGATGGCAGGGTGGACAGAAATAGGAAGACCGGCAGTCGGTACAAAAAACGAAGTACCCATAGGTGCCAATGTCCATTCGGACTCAATCATGGTGGGTTTGAGAATGGGCGATCTCTACAAAAGATTAAGAGGAGTATATTAACTCTTTCCTGATAGACATTTATAAGAGAAGAGAGGCATAAGCAATGTTTACTTGGTATTAGAGAGACTCTTAGCATCCAAGTGGACCACATGTGGCTCTTATCATCTCAGCCAATATTCATCCCATGCTGCTTACAAGTTCGTGGATTGTAGAGTATAGATTCTATTAAATATATTTTTAGCACAGTTGTTAGTTACAATAGAAATTACCTGGAAATTAAGACCAATGGCCTAGAGAAGGGAAATTCAGATTTAGTACATGTGACTTCTTTCTCATCCATTAGCTTCATCTAACCACACCAAAAACCCTGGGAAGGAGTTTCACTACTCCCTGCTTTCTGGAAGAGGAAACTGAGAAGTGACCAAATCTGCTCAGAGTCCACAGGGCACAATGGGAACTCCCAGCCCATGGCAACCACGCACAAACTGCACTGCGCTTGTAGGCACGGTGTAGGGACCAAGCCTCAGGAAATGCTGTGGCCCGTGGTTGCGGTAACTTCAAGAAAAGGCAAAATCAGGAAAACACGGCTTTCCAATTTAAATGAGCCTGTTTGATTTTTGTTAAATTGATACTTGGCTGTATGGAAAAGCATTACAATTAAGCCCGTGGTAGATGTCATTCACAAAACAGCCGCATGGAAATTCTAAAAAGGAAGCAGTGGTCACTTAATCTGCAGGCTGCAGATGTGTGGTTGGCTAAGTGTCCCCGCCCTGGGGCTGCCCCATAATGGCATTTAGAATCTTGCTTGTCATATATCCTCCCCAAATGGTAACATCCCCACTATGCATCAGGAGACATTTACATCATATCCAACAAAATCTTGTCCAATTCTCAGAGCCTGAAAAATGCCTTTGAAATTGTCCTTCGGGTTAAAGATGGAAAAATATCAGACTTCAATTCATTAACACACAGATGATATGGAATGACATATCTTATAAATAAATAATGCTTCTGGCATTTAAAATTCTTTTTCTCACTCCCATAATTTGAGAAAGCTTCAAACAGACATGCATTATACACACACACACACATATATGGTGTCCAGATAATTTCATATTTACTCAAAAACTGTTGGTGTATATCCAAATACCAGGCAGCTAGGAGTGAGTTAAATGTTCTTCACATAATAAAAATTCTAGGGAATTCCATGGTGGTCCAGTGGTTCAGACTCTGTGCTTTCATTGCCATAAAAACTTTACAAACTGTTTCAGCTACAAAAAGTTTAAAAAATTAAAATATGTACCAAAAATTTTTATTGTACTTCAAAATATTTCAAATCCACAAAAATATGATAAAAGGAGTACAACGAGCACCCATATGCCTTTCCCCCAGGCTTACCCATTAACATTTTCCCACATTTGCCTTTTCTCTCTCAACACTCACACACACGCATATGTTTTCTTGAGGAATGATTTGAGAGCAAATACAGACATCAGGACTCCTCTCCCCTAAACACTTCATCCTGGCTCCCCTAAAAACTACATTCTTATGATTGCTAAATTCCAGAAAGTTAACGCTGATAAAATAAGGCTATCTAATGTAACATCTATATTCATATTTTATCAATTATCCTAATTACATCCTTTATAGAAAAAATTATTTTTTTTCCTAATCACACCCTTGCACTCAGCAGCCACAGCTCTGTAGCCTCCTTTAATCTGAAGACAATGACATAAGTTTAGAACGAGGGCCAGTTGAACCATATAGAATATTCCTCAAATTTTGGTTTGTCTAACACAAACACAAGACTCTTAAGGAAGCTGTCATAGAAATGCACCAGAGGAAAGCTCGCTGCTGTGTTGACAGCAGATCTCTGTAAAGAACTGTGGCCCGTTTTTGTTTCTTTTTACCCATCTCTATTCTTGTAAATGTCCTCAGACAATCCTTAAAGACTCACATTTATCTATCCTAACTTTCAGAGTCATCTCTGAAGCCTCACCCAAGCCACGCTTCAGCTTCCCCAGCCAGTTGGTGATGGTTCTCAGGCTCCTTTACCCTCAGAGTTCCAACATTCTCCTCCAGGTAGAGGGTCTCCATTGCTGTTTTCGTCCATCCTTCTCTATCAGTGAGAAATGCCCTCTCCACGCAACAAAGAGAAGGACCAAGCAACTGTGTCTTAAACAAAGAAGAATTAATTTTTCTCACATTAACAGTCCAGCAGTCAGTGCTTATGGCACCAGATCAGCTCTCCAGCCATGCCATTAGGGTCCTGGGCTTTTCCTGTATCTCCCACTTCACCATCCTCTGTGCTGATTATCATATTAAAGGTTTATCTCCTAATTCATGGAAAGACGGCCACCGTAGCTCCAGACATCAAGTCCAAGTGGCATGTAGGTCCATCTTTCAACAATAGTTTTCCCAGAAATACTTCTGAATGGGAGAAAATAATAGCAAATGAAGCAACTGACAAACAACTAATCTTAAAAGTTGCTTTTAAAAGAGATCCACAGCCAATGAGCAACTCTAGAAATACAAGAAGTTAGAGGAGTGAGAACCAAACCAGAGAGGAGAAGAATCTGAGACACTGGACAATGAATTTCTTGGCCTTTCAGAATCTCTCTCTCTCAAGAGAAAAGCCCTCGTGTTTTGGCAGAACACTTCCACACATCCCATGGCTGACCACTTGTTTCTAGCTAGGGAAAAGTCTTGGTAGTAAAATAAAATTTGCTGGGTGTCTATTACACATATGTCAGGAGTTTTAGACAGTCACTTTTTAGACACAAAGAAAGAACCATCTGGCTACAACATCTCATTTCTTTGTCTTAGGAATCCTGAAGAGTTAGTAATATTATCTTCAATTTACAATTGAGAAAATTCTAGCTCAAAGGTTAAATGACTGTTCGAGAACACCAGTGGTGAGCTTTGAACTTAAGTTTTATTCTGAAGCCCATGCTTTCTCCGCTATCATGTGTTGACTTCCACGAGTCTATGGACCCAATGATACACACAGTCATCCCTCAGTTATATGGGGGGCAGGGACTGATTACAAAATCCATGGATGCTCAAGTCCCTTATATAAAATGATGTAATACAGTTAGTGCTCTGCATTTTCACGTTTAATCAATTCTGGATCAAATTTCAGTCTGAATATGGAGAAATGACTCTATGCTGGGACTGTTTTAAGGAGTTAGATTTGCAAGCCCAGAAGGGTATTACCAAAAGCATTCATAATAGGAAGAGATTAACATTTTCCCTGCAAAGAATGTCAGGATGGAGTCTCAAATATATGTATTAAGGGCTTACCATGTGTCAGGGTCTGGGAATACTGTGGTTGAT
Organism: Oreotragus oreotragus; assembly: GCA_006410675.1. Taxonomy (NCBI): domain Eukaryota; kingdom Metazoa; phylum Chordata; class Mammalia; order Artiodactyla; family Bovidae; genus Oreotragus; species Oreotragus oreotragus. Next base: position 167,000 of record SJYX01018195.1, on the reverse strand, counting down.
CAAGACACAGGGTCTCTAACCCTCAAGGAGCTTACAATTTAATAAGGGAGATAAAGACACTTAAGTGAAGTGAAGTGAAGTGAAGTCGCTCAGTCGTGTCCGACTCTTTGCGACCCCATGGACTGTAGCCTACTAGGCTCTTCTGTCCATGGGATTTTCCAGGCAATAGTCCTGGAGTGGATTGCCATTTCCTTCTCCATGGGATCTTCCCAACCCAGGGACAGAACCCGGGTCTCCTGCATTGTAGACAGACGCTTTACCATCTGAGCCACCAGGGAAGTCTACCAACAAATGTGTTTCAGATAATGATCAATGTTTTGAAAACATAGGGCAGGACACAGGCAAGATGGATAACTGGGGAATGTGACAGCTGTTGAAGAGTGTGGTCAAGGCAGGCTTCTCTGAGGAAGTAATGTTCTTGTTAAGACCCAAGTGAAGAGGAAGAGGCAGGAATATCCTGGATGTGTTCAGAGATCAGCCAGAAAGGCCAGCGAGGCTAAAATGAAGAGACTCAGAGCATGGCAGGTGAGGTCAGGGAGGTGAGTGGGGCTGCATCCTGGCAACCCACATCCAGGGAAGGGCACGCCTCCAGAGCACTGCATGGGGTGCGGCATGCTGGTGGCCACGGCTGCTTTCGGACAAGAGAGATGGCAATATGTTGGCATAGCAGGTTCGCAGTTCAACAGCTATGCCAGCATCTTGCCTCCTCTCCAGTTCCAAGTTACAGGAGCAACACCAAGACTCTTCAGTGTTTTGCTTTTCCAAAATCTTCCCTTCCACCTGAGGGAGGCAAAGCACACCTATTAATCGAAAATGCAAACTGGTTTCTGAATATTACAGTACAAGTCTTAGAGCATCCAATTTTGAAGATGTAGTTTAAGCATGGGAAGGTTGTGGCCTAGTTTCTTTTTTTTCAAGGCCTTTGATCTAACATGAGCCCTGAGAATATTTACTGTCTGCTTATGAGACAACAGGGGTGGTGGGGAGGAATTCTGACAAAAATTTTGAGTCAGTAAAGTCTAAAGTTGATGACAGTTAATTACAGGTGATTACCACTATATCTACAGCCCAAGGTACATTCCAGTGGCTCTCAGGACAGTTTTATTTTTTACTCTAATAACTCTATCGGTCAATTCCTGCCACTTAGATGTACTCAAACAATAACAAACTGTCACCATGCGATGTGTAGTTCACTGCTTTATGTGCTCTGAAAAACAGGGCCCCTCTGAGCCAATAACTCCCAGCTGGTAATGTAATCCAGTAGTGCATCTGCAAAAGCACCACTCTGTGTGCAAAGACGTTCACTGAAACACTGTTTTTAACAGCCAAAGAACTAGAAACAACCCGAATGTCCATCAACATGATTGATATTAGCTAAATTATGACTTATATTACGATATACTCTCACGATCATGTACTTTATCATTCTTACAAAAGACCATAGCATAAAAATAATGATGTGGTGTATGAGAACTTTTGTGTAAGTGAAAAAGTATGCATAATCACATACATAGCCTGGGGTGTACATATACATTTCTTCTTGAAGGGTACATGAATGTTTTATTATTTTAAATAATGTTTATTATTTTAAAAGTAATCAGATGACAGCATTATTTAGTTTTCTTCTTTATATACATTTCTAATAAATATTATTTACCAAGAAATGAACCTAAGATACACCCACATAAAGATAAAACATTCAACTGCACAGTGCTACCAAGGTACAGCTAAGAAAGAACCATGCTCACTTAAACTTGATTAATATCTATTGCATTTGCCAGAAGCAAAGCTCACTGTTTCCTAAGGCTGAAGCTAGGTATATAGACACATGTTCACTCACACAGGTGCGCTCTGTGGTATGCATTTCTAGTGGGAGGACAGGAGGTAATGAGGGTTCTATTGCACAAGGCCCTGTAAAAATTGTCCTGGGGCTAGGGAACTGGTGGAAGAGGTACTAACTGAAATTGTGAAATTCTAGATTACAATTCAAGTTGACTGTGATCTATTAATGTAAAGGTATTTAGGAACCTTTGGTTCATCAAGCACAGAACATTAGTTCAAAATTAATGGTAAATACAATACAGATTAGGTTACAAAATGTACCTAATCAAGACGATTTAATTAAATCAATTTTCTCCCCAAAGCTTAGTTTTTTAAGACTATTCCTAATATTTATAATTCAGAGGCAGATGTAGATTAATCATTTTAGAAGGAACACACAATGTATTTGAAAACAACAATTCCCTGTGACTTCTTCAGATTCACCCTGCACATGCAAAAGGAAACTGAACGTCAGCAACCTATCTGATGTACCAGTCAGATACAGCAGATACCTGAGAATTCATACAGGCTGTTTTAAATGAAGATCACTTCAAGGGAAAGATAGCATGATATAGTAACTTGTCCTATGTTCCTCTTCCTTATTTACTTGCATTTTTTTAAAACAGAAAGAAATTTGCTTTTGTAAGTTCTCAAATAATTGCTCAATTTATAATTTAAAAGTTTAGAACATGGGCATGTCCTTCTCCTGTTAAAGAAGCTGCTGCTTTTAAAAGTTGGGTCCTTTTGCTAATTTCTCTGATCTATCCAAGGAATACGGCTTCCATCAAACACTGGTGACAGGTACCTCCTCACCACATACACCTTAGACAAATTTCTTGCAAAAATACAGTCTAACCATTATTATGTTACAACTGGAAAGCAGGAAAAATATCATGGGTACCTGATTATAGCCTTTGGCAGTTAAGGTTAAACTCTGAAAAATACTGTCAATGAAATACCCTGGAGAAAATGCAGGCCCTGTTTGTTTTTTCCCCTAAAAAAAGAATAAAAATGATGTTTAAAAACATCTCAAACCTCCTAAACCTTTCAGTAGTAAAATTAACAAAATAAAAGTTTAAATTATGGAATTTTCAAACTATTTTAACTAACTTTAAATTCATTTAAATGAATAATCTGATTTGATTTTGAAAATAACTGATTTACAACCATTCTGGCAGCAGATCCAGCACGTCTCAGACATGTGAGGGACAGGAGGCAGTTAGCTATACCAGCTCCAATTAGTACTCAGATATAAAAAATGAGAACAACTCAATCACAGAAACCAAAAGAAAATTGTATAAGTAACACTCAATGTGGTTTTTTTCTTTTTTCTTTTCCAGAGCTGGAACACAGTCTACTTAACGCTTCATTAAAAGAAAAAAAAAAAAAGTTTTCTAAAAATGGCTGGAGGTGGAGGGCTGATTATGTATAAAGAGCTAGAATGTCCTATTTTTCAAGTACAGTATTATGGAAAAATTTGTGGTCCAATCAAGAACATCACTGTGGAGAAAAAAATAACATTCAGTAAATGTGTTGGTATTGCTTTTGGGAACAGACAACTTGACAGGATGTGCTTAAAGCTACTCCCCAATTGATAGAAGCCAGATGTGTGTCTGCCCTGCATCTGGGGAAAAGTCATACATATATATATATAATTACATATATATTTATAGTTATGTATATATAATTATATATGATCATATATAATGATATATAAAGACCAGACTATATAAAAATATGTAACTAAATATAAATAAAAATCATGTATTTTAATTTAGAAATATTAATAAAACACAACTGAATATCTGTATCAAGCATCAGAAACAGCCCCCAAGATGTAACCACTAAGTTAAAGAGGAACTGGCAAAAAGAGCTGGGCCTTCATTCCCTGCCCTCCCCACCAGCCTCTGGCTTTCCTGCTGGGAGGTCTCATTCACCCCTCTGCCATCCCCTCCCACCACACACACACAGACTGTGGCACCTGCCAGGCTTGTTCCCCACCTCCCCAGTTACAGCCCTCCATCCACTCCAAACTGCCTTTCCTCTTTGTGTAAGTGCTCTGTGGGAATAAGAAGAAATCTATCCCTTCCTTATACTGCAAATGGTTCAAAGGCTTAAGCTTTCAAGGGGACCGTACTTCTTTAGGAGATGAGTATTATACAAAATTAGTTTTTAGAAGATATGGAAGATGGTTTTAATAGGGGGATCATTATCCTACAATTTCTTGTATAAAGTAGGCCAAGATTAAATCAATTACTCTTCTCCCAAATTCATATAAACACAGTGAGAAAGGAAGGTGTGGGGAGGAGGAAAGAAACAACTCTCCTGAGGAAATGGTATGTACTTTTATATTGTTCCCCTATTTAATCCTCAGAAAGGTGGGTTGTAGTGGATATTATTATCCTCTATAAAAGACTGAGCTGAGGCTGAGAAAGTTTAACTACCTTAACAGCCCAAAGTGAATCTATCAATAATTCTGTTACTTTAACATTTGTTGGGCATCTATTATATGCCAAGCCATATGCTAAAGACAGACTGTTTGTACACAGTGAGTTTCCAAGTTGGGGGAGGGGTAAAACCTTATATATTTCGACTTAGTTTGGTAAGTCCTATGATCAAGCTACACACAAAGTATACTAAGAGAAAACAGGGCATTGTGACAGATTACAGTCATGGCCTCCATTCTCCCTGTATTCACATCCTGGCCATGCAACTCTGCAGCACCCATTCCGACTCAAGCTATATTAACAAGACAGGATGCAAGCAGAGCTTAAAAAGCACTGTGAGACTAGGCTTGTTTGCTCTCTCTTGAGCCTTAGCCATCGCCATGAAAACATACCCAGGCTGCTCGACTGAAAAATCAGGAACATAGAGCAAAGCCTCCCTGGCTGTTCCAGCCAAGGGCAGCCTAGATCAGCCAACAGCCTGCCAACCCTGACATGTGGGCATGCCCAACCAAGATGAACAGAGGTGCTTGGGTGACCATTCCTGATATGAGAGCAAATAAACACTTCTGCTGAACTCCTCTGGATTTTTTTGGGGGGGGGGAGGTTGTTTGCTAGGTGGTAGTATTGTCTGATGACAGGTGACATAAATAATGATTATGTGTCTGGGTTAAAATTATCCTGAGAGCAGTGCATGCCACGTTTCTTCGAATGGTTCATTTCACTAAAGGCATAGCAAAGTCAACTGACACCCAAGTTCCTTCCAGCACTCTGCTGGTAAATTCTAGGATTTCAGTGAATATTTATTAATAAATGAGTAAACTTTGATCGAGCACTGTTTTGCTAGACGATGGGCTCCTTGTGGGTAGGAGGCAAGTCTCACTTATCTCTGCATACCCAGAATTCAGAACACAATGTGATAAAACGCCTTTAGCAGAAAGGTCAGTCAGTATTTGTTGAATAAGAGAATAGTAAGAATATAAGTTATATTATCAGATCAATGGGAGGCTGCCAAAGAGCTGTAAGGAAGCAACAGTAGTAGACTTGTTTTAAAATTATAAGTCTTTTTTCTCTAAGTTTTAACATCTTTTATACCTTTATTTTCCAGACTTGTGATTTGTTAAGATGACTCTGGCTGCTCATTAATGGTGAATGGACGGAAGGGGCCAGAATGGAGGCACAGGGATCAGCTAGGAGCCACCAAGGTTGTCCAGTCAGAGATGTTATCAGCTTGGATTAGAAGAAATACGAACACAGATCCCAGCTATATTTGGGAGGCGGAACAGAGAAAACTTGCTTGAGGACTTTAGGGCCTAAGGATATAGAAGAACCAAGAAAAATCCAGAGTCCTAGTCTATGCTCCTGATGGGAAGCGGTGACTTTCACTGAGATTGGGGATGCTGGAAGAGGGCAAATATTTTAAAAATGTAGACTCCTAATTACAGAGATCATGAGTTAATCCAGTATAAAGCCACCATCTGGAACTTCAATGTAAAGAATCTGTGGTATCAATTACTCCAAGACTGATGTTCCTTGAATGGTAAATTGTTATCTGTTGCACTAGAAAAGTTCATTTACCTTCTGTGGGCCAAAGCAATCTGAAGGAAGGCCATGCTGGGTCTCTGTTAGAGGACAAAATACAGCCCTGCTGTGGAAATTTCTTGAACTACATTAAACCTTTACAGGAAATTAGGCTTAAGGAAGTAAAGAGTGTATGTGAACATTTGAAATCAGTTTTAAGAGACTAAGGATGAATCCCTTCTTGCTTAACAAATTTTCCATAGACCTAAAAACTGAAGGAGGCTTTAGAACATACAGGAAGTAGGCATTCTTGCTTTGCTCCTTTACATTCACCTTAAACTCCACACTCCTAGAGTTTCATTTAATGCAATTATTATTTTTTACTCTAATCATTTAAGGCCATGATTCAGTTATCCTTTGAGCACTGTGAAAGCCACCACACTGGGGTCTACACCAGTGTAATACCACTGGCTTGAACTGATAATCGGCATCTTTTCCTAAAGATTTCAGTCCTTAACCAAGCCATTAAAACATGTCCTTTATTAAAGTGTTTGTTTCTACAACAGTTCATTACTTTATGTGAGCATGAGTCATTCTACTTTTTCTTGATTTCATGGCCATGGACTGCTACCCAGTCCCAGTTACCTCAAATTGTGTGCTGTTGGTCTTACAAGGGCTGGGGTTATAAGAGACTAGGGACAGACCCATATAAACCTATCAACACTTCTAGAAACAGACTGGAGCATTCTGATAGTGGGTGAGCTATTATTTTCATGTGTGAAAATATGAAAATATTGAGAATGTGGATCTGTTCTGAGTTACAATGAGGATGAGTAACTTACCAGTGATAGAGGGTACCTGCTGAAGCCCAGCCAAGGGGAACCCTTTGACCACTGGATAGCCCCTGCCCTTAAAAATATGGTATAGTGCATATCCTAAAAAACCAAAATCTTACAAAAATATTGAATCATTGTGTTGTATACCTGAAATCAATATACTATTGTAAATCAATAAAAAAAAATCTTTATAATGTTGAGTTTCCCAAAGGGAAGATACATTTAGAGTATCAGTTCAGTTCAGTCGCTCAGTCATGTCCAGCTCTTTGCGACTCTATGAATCGCAGCACGCCAGGCCTCCCTGTCCATCACCAACTCCCGGAGTTCACTCAGACTCACGTCCATCAAGTCCGTGATGCCATCCAGCCATCTCATCCTCTGTCGTCCCCTTCTCCTCCTGCCCCCAATCCCGAGTATACTAAGTATCAAATACTTTCCATCTATTCTGTGATTCAATCCTAACTCCAAACTGAAGAGTAGTTGAGTAAATTATCTCCATTTTATGCATGAGGAAACTAGACCTCAGAAAGGTTAAGTAACTAGTTTATAATCACATTGCCAGTAAATGTTACACCTAGAACCAGCATGTGTTCCCCCATGCACTGTATCTGTGCTCCCATACTGAATTCCAACTTCACAAGCTTTATTTCCCACCTACCAGCATAGCTCTCCTTTTGCAGCTAGGTTTATCTCACTACTCCCTAGCATGTCAGAGGCTCCCCCAGCACCACTTGCTCATACTGTTTCATCTGTCTCTGAAATATTCTTCTAAATGATCACTCTGCTTCACAGTTAAAAAAGGATCCACCCAAGAGGGACCACTCTGATCTCTAAGAAATGATCCACCAAGTTGATTCACAGCAAATCTATAAATGACTCAGTCTTCTTCTTTGTCAGTCATCTTTGGGATACCAACTAAATATAATAAAAATATAAAATATGCTAGATGGTTACCTGTGAGTCAACCACCACCAAATTCAGACACAAAGAACACATTACAGGAAACTCTTCCAAGTAAACCAAAAACCAAGGGCTCTTAAGTATCTCTGTCATCTGTAAGTGTTGGAGAATGCTGAGCCTTAGATGCTAAGTCTCCAGCTCTTTGAACCCTCCTAACTCGCCTCTTGGTTTACCTGGAAAACCAGAATTCATCCTTAAGACTGCTTAAGGTAGTGCCATACTGCTGCTGCTGCTGTGTGTCATGATAAACGCCCTATTCTAACGAAGGAATAGACTAAGGAATGCCAAGTTATTATACATATTCACCAGAGGGTTCCTTCGTTTTTGTTTTTAATGGTCTCAAGGCAATGGCACCCCACTCCAGCACTCTTGCCTGGAAAATCCCATGGACGGAGGAGCCTGGTGGGCCACAGTCCGTGGGGTCGCTGAGTCGGACACGACTGAGCGACTTCATTTTCACTTTTCACTTTCATGCATTGGAGAAGGAAATGGCAACCCACTCCAGTGTTCTTGCCTGGAGAATCCCAGGGACGGGGGAGCCTCATGGGCTGACGTCTATGGGGTAGCACAGAGTCGGACACGACTGAAGCGACTTAGAGCAGCAGCAGCAGCAAGTGATTTTGGTGCTACTGGAAGGTTGACAAACTGGGCCCAATCTGTGTATACTTCTGCTGTAATTAAAATCCAACGCACTAAGCCACTAAGGAAGACAGGGAAGTTTTCAGATCCAGAGACTACCAAGGCTCCAAGAAGAGCTGGATTCCAGAAGGGGGCTTTAGGAAGGAATGTGGCCTGAGTACATCAAGGAGTCATTGCATCTGGTCCCATCACTTCATGGCAAATAGATGGGGCAACAATGGAAACTGTGACAGACTTGATTTTCTTGGGCTCCAAAATCACTGCAGATGGTGATTGCAGCCATCAAATTAAAAGACGCTTGCTCCTTGGAAGACAAGCTATGTCCTACCTAGACAGCATTTTAAAAAAGCAAACATTACTTTGCCAACAAAGGTCCTTTTAGTCAAAGCTATGGTTTCTCCAGTAGCCATGTATGGATGTGACAGCTGGACTATAAAGAAAGCTGAGTGCCAAAGAATTGATGTTTTTGAACTGTGGTGTTGGAGAAGACTCTTCAGAGTCCCTTGGATTGCAAGGAGATCAAACCAGTTAATCCTAAAGGAAATCAGTCCTGAATATTCATTGGAAGGATTGATACTGAAGCTTAAAACTCCAATACTTTGGCCACTTGATGCAAAGAACTGATTCCTTGGAAAAGGTCCTGATGCTGGGAAAGACTGAAGGCAGGAGGAAAACGAGACGACAGGGGAGGAGACGGTTGGTCGGCATCATTGACTCAATGGACATGAGTTTGAACAAGCTCCAGGAATTGGTGATGGACAGGGAAGCCTGGCATGCTGCAGTCCATGGAGTCGCAGAGTCGGACACGACTGAGTGACTGAACTGAAATGAACATCAGGGAGACTGGAGTGAAGGTCATATAGCATGGGCCACAAGTAATGTGGGGTAGTGGGTGGCAAGGTGATCAGTCGTAGGGAAGAACAGCAGTCATAACAACAGTGCTTGTCATTTGTTTCTCCTCTATTCGGACACCATGCTCAGCTTTCATATCTGTCATTGGATTATTTCCAATCCTCCTAAAAGCCCTGCAAGGTAACATCAACACTCCCTTTTTACTCTCTTTACAGAGAATATATAAAACTGATGCCTTCTAACCTAACTCCAATTCATGAAAAGGAGTTATGTTTTGAATAAAAACAATATAATACATTTTTCCTTTGTACTTTTTCCAGTTGTAGTGCCCTTTTGCTAAATGTATCTCCTGTTTCTTGTTTAGGGTTAACATTTTCATTTTAATACCTACTTGCTGCTGCTGCTGCTAAGTCACTTCAGTCATGTCTGACACTGTACAACCCCATAGACGGCAGCCCACCAGGCTCCCCCGTCCCTGGGATTCTCCAGGCAAGAACACTGGAATGGGTTGCCATTTCCTTCTCCAATGCATGAAAGTGAAAAGTGAAAGTGAAGTCATTCAGTTGTGTCCAACTCTTTGCAACCCCATGGACTGCAGTCTACCAGGCTCCTCCGTCCATGGGATTTTCTAGGCAAGAGTACTGGAGTGGGGTGCCATCGCCTTCTCCAAATACCTACTTTCCCATAAATACCTACTTAGGGAAGACAAATATTAATAGGTGTTAAACAAGAATCAGAGTAAATATGTATATTTTCAGACATTTCCTCTAAACTACTCGAGGTGTTCTGGAAATACTTATTAAAGTGTATGTTATTTTCCCAGTAAGTGTATGTTATTTTCCCAGTAAATGTCTATAAAAAACTCAAATAAGTTCAAGAAAAAAGAAAAAAAAAAAAGGACAACAAAAGAAAACCTGGAGAACCAAAGACACAAGACCAGTTTCCGTGACGAGGAGGCAAGTCCAAACAGTAAAGAACTTGGCTGTGTACTGAAGGGGCTGCCCTCTGGGCCACAGAAGCAACATCATACTTTAATTGTCATCACTAGACTTTTATGCTGCTCTTTCTGCCAGCATTTGGTCATCTGATATAACCACAGGAAAAAGTGCTTACACCCCAGATGGTGAGGAAGTCCTTGCCCTTGACATTTTTGTTTTTCATAGAACTGGGTATATTACTACAAATATGTTTATCTTTTATTACAGTGAAGATCCACTTACATATTCCTAATTATGTTTCTGCTCATATTTACAAAAATTATTTTTACTAAAAGACCTATGTATATCTTGTTACTGATGTCAGCCTGTGATGACTGTTTACTCAGAAACTTAAACGCAAAATCAAAATAATTTCATTTCTTGATGATAGTTATTAACTAGTATGTTGCATTCTAAGGTAAATAAACACGTTACACTTTTAAGACAGAAAGAAAAGAGTCTTTGCCTTGTTAATCTACAATTAGCTTTCTCTCCTAGAGACATAATTTATAAATACATTAAAAGGGGTGGACAATTTAACTAGGTAATTTCAACTTTGTTTCTATTGTGTTTGATATCCAGAAGAAAATGCAAACTATTCTATTATTGCAAAGTATCTGCTACTGCAAGGATGACGACTTTTTAAAGACCTGAACAAAGAATTAGGCTGGACTGTTCTGAAAAGAAGCAAACGGGTGACAACGCACTTTTCAAACACAATGGGATGGTTAGAACAGAGCCAGGGGCACAAGGATTTCAAAAGAAAAGCTGGTAAAAAGAAAACATAAACGAAAACTACAACTCATTGCTCTTCATTTAACACGAGATAATGAATAACGAAAATGTCTTCATACAATAAATACAGTTTCACATTGAGACCTTCATAATATTTCTTGAAAGAAATGCCTGTTTTTAGAAATACTGTTCTATTTACATTATGCCTTAGAAATCTTACTACTAAAAATTTACTCTGTGACTTAAGACAATTCTACTGAGCTATATCAGAAACATTAAAGCCATAAGCACTTGGAAAAAATGTGTATTTTACCAATAAATTTAAATGTTAAGAACTACATTTATTTTTCATATATAGTAACCACTTAGAGTATATGACCACCTCATGCAAAGAGTTGACTCATTGGAAAAGACTGATGCTGGGGGGAATTGGGGGTAGGAGGAGAAGGGGACGACAGAGGATGAGATGGCTGGATGGTATCACTGACTCGATGGACGTGAATCTGAGTGAACTCCGGGAGTTGGTGATGGACAGGGAGGCCTGGCGTGCTGCGGTTCATGGGGTCGCGAAGAGTCAGACATGACTGAGCGACTGAACTGAACTGAGTCATTTAAAATTCTAAAATATAAAATTTGATCTGCAGTGTTTCCAAAAAAAGAGCCTACATTCTGAGGAAAGAGGGGTGACAATAAGATGCTGATTAGACTAATATTTTGTAGCTAATGATCAACCCCATATTACTGCACCTCCTTCTCTCTCCAAAATTAACTTTGAAAAGGAAACAAGAAAAGCCTCGAAAGTGCTTATTAGGTATTGCAGTAAGCAAGTTGTGAAGTCAATCTCTTCTTAATATTAGTGTTATTCATTTCTGTGTGAGAAAAATAGATAAAACTTAATAAACTGCAACTTGAAAAATGTCAACAGCCCCTACTGTTGATAATCTACCACAGTTAGTTCAGTGAGGAAACATACATATCAAAATAGAGGTTTCCCCAACCAGGAAGTCGGCCTCTGTCCAGCATGACCTGGGAAGGGTACCTACTTCAACATCAGTTTGTAGAATGGGCTCAAACCGTGTAGCGAAACTTTCACATCACATTCATGCAACATTAGCCCCTCCCTGGAAAACAAAGCCGTGCTGAATACATGAACAGCGGTTTCGTTGGTAAAGAATCCGCCTGCAGTGCAGAAGACACGAGTTCAATCCCTGGGTCCAGAAGGTCCCCTGGAGGAGGAAAAGGCAACCCCCCCGCCCCGCCCCAGTGCTCTTGCCTGGAGAAGCCCATGGACAGAGGAGCCTGGGGGGCTACAGTCCATGGGGTCACAGAGGCGGACACGACTGAGCGAGTAAACCGCCACCACACCATTCCCGGCGTCGAACCATCACAGGCCCAGCCTCCCCGGCGTGCCCCGTGCTGGATCTCACAGGAAAACCCAGGCCTTGCATGACGTGCACTTCGGGAAAAAACGTAGAAAAACAGCCGTGGCACTCACCTCCCTGCCTCAAAAGTGAACCAGGAAGCATCTCGCCCATACCGCCGCAGCGCGCTTAGCGGCCAGGAGATGAGCTTGACTCTGGGATTCTGCACGTCCCAAAGACAGATGTGCTCATAAGTAATCTGCAAGGCACATTCGCCATGTACATCTAAGTTAGGAGATGGCATCAAATACACACTGAATCTCTCTGGGAGAAAAACAAAAGGTTAGTCTAAAATCCCCAGGAATAAAACATCACAGACACTGTAGGAACAAAGAGGCATTTCAAAACAATTCAAGCGCTTATTCTAGGTTTTGGTTGAATATTCAGGAAGATAAACCTTTTTCATAAATCAACACTTCCAGAAAATGCTTTTCTAAATGAAGACTACATCAAATAACATAAGAAAGATATAGTCTGGTGGTCACTGTACATGCAACACTATTTACATGAGCAAAGATCATTTTTAGAATATTTTAGCTCGCATGATAAAAATTTTGCATGCCAGTAAGAGACTCTAACAATGAAACCATTAAAAACAATTTTTTTCTTGCCAAGTACTTGTTAATTACACCCACACTTTTGTGTTCACAGAAGATGCAGGTGCGAAATCATTGTTGTGTGGTTTATTGATATAAAAGTTATATTAATCAATTTATAATTTTCATAAACCTATTCTACCTCAATTTATTTAAATAAAACTAATACTATGCACTTAACTGACCAACAGTTTGGAAAAATTCCAACGGATTTGGATTCATTTTAACAAAGAGCTCTCGTTAACCAAACACTGGAAAGAAATATTCATTTGCTTATTTGTGTGACTTAAAATTTCACCATGATTACTCTGAATAAACTACTTGGCTTATTATTGCAACTGAATTTTCAACCCCACAGATACAGTCATGGTCTTTCTATTACATTTCTACAAAATTCATTAATTCAGGAAATTACAGAGTCTAAATTTTGAATGAAATATGAACAAAAATATTATTACTACAGCAAACACTTTTTAATCTATTTGTCATTACAATAGACTGCCTGCATCTGAGGAGAGAGTAGACACTAATAATATCACTGGTATTCTAAATCAATAAAAAGTCAGCAGAATTTTCATAGATTTTAGTTAAGTTTAAGAAACAGGAGTGTCAAGATTATGTTTACAAATGTATTCAAGCATCTATTCTGCAAATTTTCTAAGTTATTTTAAACTCTCAATAAGCAAACATTTGCTGCTTTCTAGTAACTATTACTTTAAAAGTAAATTCTAATGGAGTAAATTTCTACCTGGAGAGTTCTGAAATAAGACTGTCATCAATAAGCAGAAAATAAGAGTCCATGGGATCGCAGAGTCAGACATGAGTTAGCGACTACACAAAAACAGTAACAGGGACCTTTCCCAGTTCACTCGCTTGGAAGTTCTGTAATTACCTTGTCCAAGAATAACAGCAACATTGGTAAGAGTGACTACTTTAGTTACAGTAACTTTAAGTCATACAGTTAATCTTGCAAAATTCCTCAAAAGACAGAGCTGACTTTTGTTATAAACCCTAGTAGTTATATACCAGAGGTATTCTTATTCCTATTTGACAGATCAGGAAACTGAGGCTCAGAAAATTGGTACTGAAGGGCAATTCCTAACATGCTCAGCCGCTCAGACATGTCCGACTCTGCGACCCCGTGGACTGTGGCACGCCAGGCTCCTCTGTCCTTGGGATTTTCCAGGCAAGAATACTGGCGTGGGTTGCCATTCCCTTCTCCAGAGGATCTTCCTGACCCAGGGATCAAACACGGGTCTCCTGAACCACAGATGGATTCTCTACCATCTGAATCACTGGGGAAGCCCAAGCCCTAGGAACAGGCAATTCGTTTACTCAGTTTGGGGCACCCTCTCAATAAAGCTTTGCAGATACAAACTGTGCAAGGCAGGTGCTGCTCTGGGCACTCTAAGCACATAATCAGCGCCTGCCACGTTTTCTCTATGTTTGGTTGCAAGAGCATTCGCGGTTAGTGGACTACGGAGGGAGAAGCCTGGGGCATGTTTGTGTGACCTTGGTTAATGACTTTACGTCTCTGCAGCTCAGTTTCCCAGTCTGCAAAGAGGCTCCTCTGAATCAGCCAGCACGTCTCAGACTTTATCAGTAACACTTCCCGGGAGGCGGATTATGGCAGACGCGGTGCATCTCAGAGCCGCCAACTGTAAACGTGTCGTGAAGACACAGTTCCGACTGGAAACGGCTGGACTGTGAATCCGCAGAAGGGGTCAGCACAATCCCACCTTGGCCGCGTTCACAGTCTGGCCAGGTGACCCCCAGCCTCTTTGGCTGTGACATAGCCTCACAGATCAAGTCAACAGGCTAGTGCGGAACTCTAGGGGTCAATCTAGCCTATTACAAGGCATTTGGAGACAAAGACATGACTCCTCACCTCCAAACTCACACTGCAAATCAACAGTGAGTTTCGCTGAAGGTTCATGAACATTTTGGTCATTATTATTTATCATGATATATTCCCAGGTTGAGTGTTGAGCTGAAAGAGTTGGCTCAAGTGTTTTAGTTTAAAAAAAAAGAAAATCACAGATTTTAGGTGGGTTTACTCTTGATGAAAAATTCAGGAAGTCTGGATTCTATTAAAAACACTAGAAACGTTCAATAAAAATTTAAAGCAGAAGAAAAGGAAGACAAAAGCCCACTGCAGTGTAAAGCGTGTACACCGTACGTACAGGCCCTGGAGTACGGGTCTAGAATCAAGCCCTAGTTATCGGACCTGATGCCAGATCTTTAGCTCTTTTAAGCTTCATTTTCCTCATCTGCAAATGGGAGGTGATAGAACTTATATCAGAGTGTGCTGGGAAAATTAAATGATCTAATGCATCTTCCAAAGAAAACTGACACAGAAACACAGCAGGTTTCTCATAGCTTCCAGCTGATATAATTAATGTAGATACAGTCCTATTAGTCACCGAACACATCTTAAGAAACACACGGAAATGCTAACCGAGGTTTAGGTGAAATGAAAGGCTATTTTTACTTCTTCCTTTATACACTTTTATAACTTCAAAAGTTTTACATCAAGATGTCTTATGTTTCATTATATGGGGGAGAAAACAGTTTAAGAAAAGAGAGGAGAGGATTTTTTTTACGTACCACTCTGCTCTCTCTCAACTCCAGTGGCCAGTAAGTCAGGCTCTCCGAGGCTGATGTCATTGACCCGCGTCCCCACACACTCCATCTGGAGGACTTTGCACCATTCGTCAGCCTCAAGATCTGCGGAGATGCCAAAGATGAGTGCGGCTGCCCGGCGCCTGCTGGGGAGCAGAGAGCCAAGGCCCCCGCCCGCCAACAAACCTGATTCGCAAGCAAAGGTCTTAGAGGTGTCATCACTGAAATAAATCCCGATGGCGTGCTTCTTGGTGCTTTTTGGCAGGCGGGCTACGCTCTTCACGTTGTTGAGTTCTGTAACCTGAAAAATGAAGCACAGTGAGCTAGAGGAAAGAAAGAAAGCTCCCCACTGACACCATCACACCAAGCAGAAGGGAGAAGGCCCGTCCCAGGGGAACACACANTATTTTCATATTAAAAGTCCTGCAAAGCTATGAAAGGTTCAACAAGTTAATACCGATCTATAGAAGAGCCAGCAGAAAATAAAATACACACCAAAGTCATTCATGGATGGAGGGTAGAAAATTCCTGGAATGGTGAGAAAAATCCTGGTGTAGCATATTTTGCCCTGGCAAACAAGGTCGGTCCTGGGTGCTTCCTTCCCAGGAAGCTGAATGAACGCTTACTTTTTAAAGCGCCTGTTCCCTGAGGTGCAGTTTCTCAGGAGGTTTTATAAAATGCAAGCCTAACAGTGCCTGTTTTGACGAATACACCATCTTTTCATGCTCACAGGCAAGTGTGTCTTGTCACTCGGCGGACTTCTTAAAAAGAAGCCCTGCCATCAGAAATTACTGAGATAAAAGAACAATTTTTAGGAGGCAGGGATCAGAAGAGTCAAGGGCAACATAATTTCTCTTGTTAATGTTCTAATCATAGGTACCACTCAAGCCAACTGGAAGCTGAAAAGTCTTGAAGATATAAACTAGAAGAAAAGCTAATAGGGATACTGTAGAGTATGATTCAGTTAAAGGAAGAATCACAGGATTCTTAGGATGTGAAAACTTAGATGGAACCTTTATTGGACTAGATTGGGGATCGTCTACTTTCCTTAGTTAACAAATTTAGAGAAGTAAAAACAAGTCATCTGTGAGACCGCTTAACCTACAAGAAATGCCAAATTCACATTAAACGTGCATGATATGATTTGCCTATCCAGTGTGTGGCAGGAGATACAACAGAGAGTAAGCCAGGGGACAGCCTCAGCGTACTCTGCTTCCCCTGTTCCTGACAACTGTGACAGAGCCGGCAGTCCACGCACAGACGGATGTCAAAGGCTCGATTACTTTGCAATTAAAATTTCTTTTGGAACATTTTGCCCTATGTCCTCAAACACTGTTCTTGTCTGTAATCTCTGTGTATTCACGTGGACATGGAATTTTCCAGACAAGAATACTGGAGTAAATCTGACTTTTTTCTGAGAGGGTAGGAGGTTGGGGAAAAAGTTTTTTGGCCACTCATCGCACGCTTGGAATTTTACATAACCACTCGCAGTTAATCTTGATCATCACCCTGTGAAATATGGTATTATATCCATTTCACATGCAATAGAACTGAGGCTCCAGAGGCTGAAGCGATCTGCCAAGGGCCAAAGAGCTGGGAAATGGCAAAATCAGGATTCAAACCCAGTTCTGTCTTGCTCCAGCTCAGGTGCTTTCAATGAACTTATTTTAAAAGCACGTTTTAAATATCTAATTCTCGTCCGAGGAGTAGGCAGGTAAGCCATGCAGCAGGGTTTTCTCTTACTATAGCATTACTGTGGGACTTTCAAGTGATGATTTTGTGCTTGAAACTATTATTGGAAGAGAGGAAAAGTGTGGTCTTTCAGATTAGCCTGCTTGCTATCTTCTTGTTCTCAATCCTTTTTCCCCAAGGCTTCCAAATACTTTCCTTCCATATTCCGTTATCTTTAATACAGACTCCATTTATCTCCCTCCACTCTCGGAATTAAACAGAACCAAGCAATGCTGGCTCAAGTACTGAAACGGTGTTGGTCGTCTGTGATCACTCATGGTGGACATGCTCTCAATGTGTGATGAATAGCAGCATCTTTACTTCTCCAGTTTAACTCTGGCGCTGTTTCTACACATTCTTGCCATGTGATATGATGATCTGGCCACGCAATAGGAGAGTATATATCTGTTTCCCTAAGTAGTAACCAAAGAATTCTGAAACAAGATCTGCATGTGTGTAAAAAGTAAGTATGACCTGTGATGGTCACAGAATTCAAGTGTAGCTTCTCCAGTTCACAGAGCTTCAAAGTGGCATGATCCACATTACTAAGCAAGCTTCATTCCAGGGTCTATGCTTCTAACTACTTGGGCTATTTTGGGTCCCACCAGAACTGACTATAAATAAAATTATTAATCACCTTAGACAAAACACGAAGTGTCTAGTAAGAGCAGAATCAAAGGATAAACCATGTTTTGAAGAATGAATACTAGAATCTATGAGTTGTTCTGCTTTTAATCAGACATAAACTATCAAACAGATGAGGTAATTTCAGAAAAATAAAACTAGTATGAAACACAGAGAAAAAGGAGTAGGCGTTCATGAAACCATGAGAATTACATTTTTATGTGACCCACTGTAGGAAATGCATTTCACATCACGACCTGTTACACAATATATGACATGTTACGAAAACAAAAGTTTTACAAAGCAATACTTAGAATCACTATGTGCAATGCACTTTGTTATTTCACTACTTCCTTTCTTAAATAATCCTTATGGTGACGCACATAATTGATCTCATGATATACAAAGGGGTCAGGCCCACACTTCAAAAACCTCTCTGCCAGAGGACTGTCAAATTCTGTGCTGCCACTGCCTTTATCTTGTTCGAGGGAGACAATATTAATGGATCACAGCATTCTTTCCAATGAGTCAAGTCTCAGGACCCTTTCCAAACTCGTGTTCTAGGCAGAAAATATCAATTGGAGTTGGGACAAAGACATGGCACGGTCACTATCTAAGTTCCAAAGGGACAGGGTGCAGAGCTAGAGTAGCTCGTTTAGTTACTTGCTCTCTTCATACACTTAGCACTTGCTTTGTGACTGGCACACAAATATCCACTAAGAAGATGAATCAGTAAATGGTCACTAGGATTAAGAGGGTAAGGTTTGGCTCCAAGAGTTCCTCTGTGAATTTCTTCTCTCCCTCTCTTGGCAACCTTGTTATATCTTTAAATGTAAAGTTTTCATGATTCGGTGGTTTAGAATACTGTATATACCCTCTCTTCTTTCCAAATCCCATCTTGTAATAGTAATCTGCAATAGGCTAGTTGATGTTATCTCTATTACTTTCAAAGACAACTGGTTCACAATGAAAGAATTACCAATTTTTTGAAGTTGAAAACCATGGATTATAAAGTTGAAAACCATGGCAAAGTTCCTTGATAAACTGGTCCTGGAAGGAAGGAGAAAACTGACAGGTCAGGACCTGGGCTGGCTATCAGTACATCTATGCTCTCACTTCAACCTTTCAATATGATCAGTTTGACAGCATTACCCCATCTTACTTGTGGGGTAAAGTAAAAAAAGAGGTGAGGTATTAAAAAAAGAGGTGAGGTCACACAGTAAGTGTCTGGCAGAGACAGTACTGAAGGTATTTCATTGCTCTTTTTATTACACCTCAGCTACTCCTGAAAATGGTATATTAAGTTACAAAGAAACAATGACCAGAAGCCTTGAATCCATCTGAAGTATGTGAATGTAACATGTTGTCATACTGCAAAAATAAAACCCAATACCTTAGTAATATACTTCATTATATAACATTATTTTTTCTTCACTGAATCTCTGTGAGTTTTTCATTGCTGGGTGTATTTTTCTTGGCAGCTGTTAATCTTGGCTCAGACATAAATTCTTACTGCAGACTAATTCAAATGTGTTAAGTTCTCTAACAGAGAGAAAAAAACAAGACTCTGTGTGTGTGTTTATGTGGGTCAAGTGCAAGGGGAAACAATATATGATTTGGGGGTGTATAGGGCAGTTAAAAGAAGTTACAGGCAGAATCGCAATTTTAGCCTTTGGGCTCTCATCAGACACAGTATGGAGAAGGAAATGGCAACCCACTCGTGTTCTTGCCTGGAAAATCCCAGGGACGGAGGAGCCTGGTGGGCTGCCGTCTATGGGGTTGCACAGAGTTGGACACGACTGAAGCGGCTTAGCAGCAGCAGAGGCAGTATAAACAAAGGGAGGAGGAGAGAGCAGCATGGGTCAAGTTTAACTCACATCCACACCCACACAAGTGTACAAAGTTTGATAAAGTCACAAAATCTACAATGTGTAATTTGCCCAATCACAATCATGAGTCATTGTAAGAGTTACTAAGAAGGTCATTTGAAAAAATAATTTCTGCTATAAGTTTACAACAGTGGTTCCTAACCAGAAGCAATTTAGGGAACATTTGGCAATGTCTGGAGACACAGTTTTGGTTGACACAACTGAGTAAAGGTGCAGGATGCTGTTACAGATTCTACAAGGCTTGGACAGGCACCCACAACAACAAATTATATGGTCAAAATGTCAAGAGCACCAAGGTTGGGAAAACTTGGTTTACAGGTGACACGGTTATCTGGGCAACCCAACTATGATACTCTAGCTGCCTCTCTGGCCTCAGTCTCCTCATCTGTAAAACGGAGATGATAACAGTACTTGCTTCATAGGGGTGTTGCGAGGGTTAGAGTCTTATTATGTAAGGCATGTAGGACAGTGCCTGTGGCACAGGCAGTGCTCAGGAAATGTTTTTCATCACCACAACCATGTTGCCTACTATCAAAACTCATCATTGTGCAGGCAGGAGACCCGGTTCAGTTCCTGGATTGGGAAGATCCCCTAGAGAAGGAATAGGCTACCCACTCCAGTATCCTTGGGCTTCCTCTGTGGCTCAGTTGGTAAAGAATTTGCCTGCAATGTGGGAGACCTGGATTCGATCCCTGGGTTGGGAAGATCCCCTGGAGAAGAGAAAGGCTACCCAATCCAGTAGTCTGGCCTGGAGAATTCCATGGACTGTATAGTCCATGGAGTTGCAGAGTCAGACACAGCTGAGCAACTTACACTTTCTCACTGGAAATAATTTCAGAAAGATCTCTATTACAGTAAATCATCCAATCATACTTACAAAATACATGAGCTCATTTGATTCTCACCACAGCCCTGTGAGGAAGGTATTAGATTAGTATTAACCTGGTGGCTCAGATGGTAAAGAATCCACCTGCAATGCGGGAGACCTAGGTTCGAGCCCTGGGTTTGGAAGAGCTCCTGGAGGAGGGCATGGCAACCCACTCCAGCATTCTTGCCTGGAGAATCCCCATGGACAGAGGAGCCTGGTGGGCTATGGTTCATGGGGTCGAAAAGAGTCAGAGACACGAGTTAGCGACTAAGCACACAGCACAATTTAACGAATGTAAAAAGTGAGACAGAGAGCTTTTAAAACACTTGTTCAAATCACAGAACCAGAAATTAAGTGCTGAGCTGAGACTCAAACACAAGGTTCCCAACATTAAAGTCCAAGCCCATTCCCCTGAGTGGTATTTGTAAGTGGGGGTGGAGGAGGGAAACAACAAAAACCAATGTAAAGAGTCTTCTATCCACCGTAACCTACTTAACCAAGTTACTGCTAGATTGAGCAGGTAACTAGTAAGTAAGATTCACTAATTTCCTCTGTGTTCACTCTCATACATGATTATGCAACCTATACGGCTGCAGTCCATGGGGTCGCTAACAGTCGGACATGACTGAACGACTTCACTTTCACTTTTCACTTTCATGCATTGGAGAAGGAAATGCCAACCCACTCCAGACTTCTTGCCTGGAGAATCCCAGGGCCGGGGCAGCCTGGTGGGCTGCCGTCCATGGGGTCGCACAGAGTCGGACACGACTGAAGTGACTTAGCAGCTGCAGCAGCAGTATCATATTCTAAAGTACCACAGGTTCTAGCAGGCTGCGTTGGTTCCCACTGACCCAAACAGAATTCATCATCTGCTATTATTTCTGTAAGTTTCTTTTGTTCTTGTCATACTGTTTCTATTATACTAGCTTTTGGATTCCAAAGATGTTTTTGAAGTATGTCTGGTGACAAACTTGTCTGTTTTGGCTTTTTTTTTTTTTTTAATACTTTAAATTTCAGGTGACTGTCAATCTGTGTGTGTAGTCCCTGTTTTTCATTTCAGACACAAAAACAGAAAATGATTTCCTACTTTTAAATAGCTTTACTTTAGAATTTCTGTTGTCAAAAATCTCACTTGAAATGTTTGGATTTGGCTGTGTCCCAGAATGTTTTTTTATATCATTCGCCTCATAACCTCTTTTTCCCATGCACATAAAAGGTCTGCTTTTCTGGATTATAACAACTCTGCTCCAATGAGTCTCAAAAGAGGAATTCTGATGAAAAAAAAAAAAAAAGAGTTTTCATTATTTTTACTATTTAAATGTCATTTTCCCATTAATTTCCATTCAATCCCATCACATTTTTACTTTCTTTTCACGTAAATTTAATTTGTCTAATTTTGTCCTTAACATTTTTGTTTTGACCTCTGAACTCTTTTTTTTTTTTTTTATTAAAGTTCTCTTTGTTTCTCTGCGTTTTAATCCCTGTTTTGTTCAGCCTGCAAACTGACTCAGTCCACTCTTTAGCCTGATCTTTTTGCTCTTTTCCTGAGCCCCAACACTGAATTTCAGATACCACAAAATGCTGGCGTGAAAGGGGCCTTTGCAATTATCCTGCTCAGGAGTACAGGACCTTTAACTTTTACAATATAAAAAGTTAACAAGTCCCTATCTCTATTGCCATCATAGAGAGCAGTGGAAGAAGCCAAGGGAAATGGAGAATGGTGCTAAAGGAAAAGCTTAGGTCCAAGCAGTGCGAACCTGTAAAACGAAGCAAGGAAGAGAGAGAAAGAGAGGAGGGTGTGGAGGCTGTGTATATGGAATGGTAGTGTCTTCCCGAGCAGCGTTCCCGTAAGTTCCTTAGAAGAGGTACTGTGGCAGAAGGCACTTGAAACTTTGCAAGCAGAGCTGTGAAGATGGACCACACTTCAGAGACTCTCTGGCAGCTCTGAGGTGTGCCCGCAGTTTACACATCGACAGCTCAGGTGGCTTACCTAAAGCCACAAGTCAATACTGTGAAGACCCAGCACTGGAACACAAGTCCCTTCCTCTACTGCTCAAGCCCACTTTTCATCTCATTCCTTTACTCTTTCTCTGATGGGTTCAGTTACAGGAACGCTGGTCTAAACTCATGTCTTAATTATGGCAGGCTCTGACAGATTTTCCTCAATCCTCACATCTCCTATAGGCTTTGTACCCACACAAAAGGTCAGGTGTAACAATAAAAAAGAGTGAACGATCATTTACTTAACGTTCACATCAATAACTGAAGAAGATGTAATTATTTCCATTTCCCAAAAGAGGAAACCAAGGTTCAAGAAGGTGCAGTGCCAGCTGCACAATTAATGGTAAACTACCCACAACTTGTCTACCACAGTTCAACACACAGACGCATATTACAACTTTCCTGGACAAAGAAATGTCTTCTTTCCACTCATTCCCTACATTCGTTGTTTCAAAAAACATTCACTGCACACCTATTATGGATTCGGGGTTCCAGAGGTTTTAACTATATTGCAATTCCAGTGCCATGGTTCCAGAAAACAGCCACAAAAAAACTGTCTATACAGGGTTTTGAAATGATTCTCAGAGAAAATTTACAAATCATCTAAAAATCGGGCTTAGTACTTTAAAGACACTACCTATTTCTTTTGGTCACAAACATTGTTACCTGTATCTCTTCTATGTCATCTGTCAAACTTGGACATAAAGGCTTTGAACTAGTTCTAAAAAGTAAAGGAAAAACAAGTGCTATAACTGAGAACATTCAAACTGCTGTACAAATGACTCCCAGGTTTTTTTTTTACAAGAATTCCACAAATATTCTGCTTAATAACTGTGAAGTACAGCAAAGTAATCAAGAACAGAGAGGTGGCACAGGAAAGATTTTAGTTTGTATCTCAGTTTCACACTCTTTATTAGTTGTGAACCCTTTATTCTCACCAGGCCATGGTTTTCTTGTCTATAAAACTGGAATAATCATGGTGCCCAGACTGGGCTGGCAACAGTAAGGCTGTTGTAAAAACATGGCACACAGAAAACGATTAATAAAGAGAGCTTTAATTGTCATCATTATTGCTTTGGTAATTAGAAGAACTGGACACATTTTAATATTTGTTTTTGAGAAAAGATCTAGATGAACCCCAACCCTGGCAGTTCTGGAAAAGTTTTGTGTTAGTTCTAGATTAACGTGAGTTCTGAAATAAAACCAGCAATAATAAACTATGCTATTCCATTTATAGTCTAATATTCCCAGTATAAACTACATTTTTAGGTGAGCTAATAAAGCCATCCAGCATATCTGTATTTTTCTGAAATATATAGTTCTCATATCATGCCTTCTTTACTGAATTTTGCACAAAATTTCTACTAACACTTAATGGTTAGTATAATGAACATCTTTAGAAGGAAGATTTACTTTTCAAAAAAATGTTTTTAGAAGTGTTCTTAACTGATTGATAAATTAGTTTTCTAGTATCATTGGTCTCTTTGCCACAATGTGTTAATTAAAAAAAAGGAAAAGAGAACATGAGCTGTTACCAACTACTAAATACATTTATTTTAAAAGGAAACTGACTTCTGTCAAAAGCTTAGCTCATCTTCATCAATAAATATAATTTACTGCTATTTCTCCAGACTGTTAAAAAAATCCAGTTGGTTAGTCTCTTATTTTATATTTCTTTTCATTACCTTTCTATATAGCCTTCTTTTGTTGACAAAGATACTTTTAGTACTTTTGGTTGAAAAGCTACAATACTGAAAGAAAATATTATTTGATTAATTTAATATTTAAAGATTAAGATGTCATATTTTTTCCTCTTTGGTATGAAACTAGAAATTTGTTTCCAGATATTAAAGAGCTATGATAGAATTTTAATTATTCAATTACTAGAAGCAATTAAAATGCTACTTAGCACACATCAGTCCGGGTACTAACCTATAATTTTTTTAACTTCAAACTATTGGTGTTACAACTGACAGTTAATCCACAAAGATAT
>SJYX01018195.1:124400-142314 GCA_006410675.1 Oreotragus oreotragus | reverse complement strand
GAACAAACATTAAAAAAAAATCTCAATTCACTTAAGAAGGAAATAAATGTTATTCTTCCCATTAAAAAAATCCTAATTTTAAAAACAAAAATAAATAATAAAACACCATAGAATCTTATCATTATTAGGGTGCTGGCCAACATGCAGCAGCAGCAGTATTTTAAACTACCAGAAGGCAGGCTGTAAGCTATAAATTGTTTCTTTTGCTTTTTTAAATTTAATAGAGTTCCATTCTTACCTATAAAAAGGAAATCAGTTTTGAGTTATAGCACAGAATATTTAAAGGAAATGTCAAGTGACAGTATTACCAGTTAGTTACTTGAAAATCCATTCTAGTTAAAAGCCAGTTAAATGCTAGTTTATAAGGCTTTTCATTCACTCTAGGTAGATTTTACAACAAAGAGCTCTCACACCCTTCACTGCTTTAGTCTTACTGTTTCTTGAGACTTTTTTTTTTTTATAAGTTAATGAAGTTGAGAGGATAGGTAAAAGGTCAGATTTAAACAAGGAAAAAATTACCAGAACCCCAAAGGGTTATTTAATAATGATTTTATGACTTGAATTTTCACTCGAACATGCACTATAATTCACAAATCTCGGGCTATTTAATTTAGAAAGATTTTACCAGTTTGACTTTGGGAGGGGGACCAATTCTTTACTTGCATCAACTTTTAAACTCCAAAACAGTTTCACCTCAAATGTCTAATAATAATTGGTCTTTACTGATCACTGGATGTCATATTTAGATCAACTAGAAAAGCACACACACAAGTTTCTGATAAAGGCCTTTCCGAGCTGATTTATCTTATTTTATACATATCCAATTTATTAATGAGGCCAAAGTCCACCTGAAACTTGACAAAGACAACTTAAAATGTCCACTGTCAGATGACACTGGTTTTTAGACATAGTTCTTTTCCTTTCCTGCTATTCTTTTCAGAATCAGGATTACTTCTAAGCAAAGAACTTATATGTACAGTACGAGGAAGAAAGTCCAACAGAGAATTACTTCAGCAGTATTGGAACAGCTTTTACGTGACCAGTGCTATATCATCTTGGTCATATTAAAATGTACCATTTTATTGTACTTTTCGCCACTTTCAAATTGTAACCCCCACCCCACTCCCAACACACACACAAATCAGAGAACTACGATGTAAACCATAAGTAATTCAAGATAAGTGAAAAACCTAACTGCATTCTTAAGCCACAGTCTCCTGCACTACCCTGGAAAACTTATAATCAAATAATATTCTGCTTTTTTTTTTCTTTCCAATTAAGGTTGAAAGCAGTTTGAACAAGGCTACTGCCTATAAACAAATGGCACTAATTTTCTTGTTTGAATGTAAGTCTTTCAACTTCAGCTGTTATGCCCTTGGCAAGGAAGTGGGGCTGAACTAGACAAGACTAAAAGATTTTGTGGGTTTGATCTGCTGTGGATCTGAAGCTGGTTTTGCAAATGGCAGAAGACGGCTACTCCCTTTCCTGCCACTGGAATCAGTATAAGAGGACAGTGGGGACTCTGACTCTCAGAATTTCTCTTCTGGTTCTGAATTCATGTGGACACAGGCTTACAGGGCAGAACTATGCTCAGCCCACATAGCTTGTTTCATTAATTTTCTCCCCACAGTCTTTCCTCTCTCAGTACCCAGTGCTTTGTAAGAGGCAGGGCAGATAAAGAAATGGAAACTGGGCCACAAACTGAATGCCCCCAAGGCCAATAAAAATTACATTTTCCCTTTCCAAAAATATAATTTGTAATTAACATAACCATTCTTATTTTACTCAAAGGATTGGTGCTATTTGTGATTTTAAAATGTAAGTCCCTCAAAAGGGGCATTTCTCTCAAATGGAAATTACTTAACTTTTATAATACATTTAATTTATAAATTGCCCTCAATTCAACTGTTGAATAGCTTGGAAAGTGGTATATAGACAATATTTGATCAAGCCATGAGAAAGGATTTTCAAACCAGTTTATATTTTTTGGTATCCACTGTGTATTTTAACCTCAGTAACTATACTGGCTAAAAAGTCAACTAGACAATGAAGAAGAAAGCACTAGGGAATCTGATTGATGTGTATAAAATTTGACCCCAAACTCTTCTTTTTCACCCTTTCCTTGCTGCAAACCAACACACATGTACACCATAATCATGCTTGGATTTCCAGCCCCTTTCATTCCAATCCTCACCAAAAATATTTTGATAATTGCTTGGACTATACACATAAGATACAGAGAAAAAAGTCTCCATACTCTTGAATAAAGCAAACACATTAAGGAGCTTATACTGCACCAGTGCAATAACTGATTTACTTTCAATACAAAGGTTTTTTAAAAAAGGACAAAATTTTAAAGTACTCAAGTGAAAATACACTTCAGAATACAAAGTTCACATTTCGTTGTTTCTTATTTAAGACTGACCTACTCTAGACTCAACAAGTTGTTTTTGTTTTTGTTTTTTTCCTAGTCTCTAGACAACAAAAAACAAACCTTCTTGTTCTCGTATAAATGTTTAAAACACTTGGGAGCTTACTCCTAAGGAAACAATCTATTAAATACATGAAGAAACTGTTAAAATACAATTATTGATTCTTTTGCTAATTTACTTTAAGATTTCAAAGAACTAGAAAAGAACTCTAAAAATCATACCATTTTATGTATTCTAAAATGTCTTCAAAAAGCCATTTGGTCTTAAAGCTAGATTTCATTCCTGAAATGCTAGTAATCAGGAATTTAATCTACTTCTTTCTTACAGTTTAAATTTGGTGGGACCCCATGGATGTTTATATGTTAAAATTACCTAGACACACTAAATGAAGAAAAACCGTGGCAATAAAAATTACATAAAAAATTTAATGACATCTACTGTCATTAAGTATCAATGTCCTAAGTAAAAGACATCTTACAAATCTATTAATAAAGAAAACTGTCAATGTAAATGATTTAAAGTACTTGGAATTATCCCAAATAGCTACCAACAAAATGTAACTATAACTTAAAAATTTTAAGGCAAATCAACATAAGTATTTTTTAACCTGAGTAAAAATCACATGCAGAAAAATTCTATTTCATTCAGTTTAATACTGTTCACTTGAGGATTGAGATTTACAAGTAGGCATTCTCATTAAAGTTCTAAAAGTACAAATACATAATTTTATGCTACCTTTTAATTTTACTTCCTCAAGCGTTCTAGAGCTTCTAAAATAGTTATCCAGTTATTCCACTGTACAAAAACAATACCTTTAACTTTTCTTCCCACTTGCATTTTTAAAAACATGCTCAAGAATAAAGCATTTTATACCTCCCTTCTCAATCATCTATTTAAAATTTCAAAAAGAGCCAACAGTTCACATTATCAGTCCAAGCTTTGTGTCTGATGCAGGTTTTTCGGAGCCATAAAACTTCACCTAGTGAATAATTGTACTTTTTAAAGGAGCTTCTTGAGGGTTCCCCACTTTTACCTATTATGTAGGCAATATTTCCGCATCTACAACAAAGTCCTAATATGGCATAAATAAAGATAAACATCACATGCTGATAATTCCATAAAGTCTGATAATTCTATGAAGATAAACACAAAAAACTTTCATTTCGGGGTCTAAAATTCTACTTATGCGGTTTTTTACACCCTAAGTTACGGAAGTTGTTCAACTTTCATGAGGCTCTATCACAAATTAAGAAAGGAAGTGGGGGCGGCAATAGTTTTTATGCATGGGCTTAAACCACTGTTACTTTTATATCTATCTCTTAAAATCAAGATAAAGGCCTTCACTTAAGGATTAATGTCTGGAGACCATAAAAAATAAGCAGTATTAGGCTTGAAAAAATAATCAGTATTAGGCTTGAATAATAAGTTAAAAGTCAGTCCCTTCCCCAACCAAACACAAAACTCCACAACAGCTACATCTAAACTTGGCTGTCAACTTCCAATCAAATTTTTACGGATTCAAGCAACATTTATTTAAAAGAAAGTATAAAGCAGAATACTGTTCATATTTTTGTCCATGAGAGAAACATTTTAATGCAGAGGTAATAAACTCCAGAGGAAAAAATAGGATCATTTTCCTAATTCACTTCAAAGCTGCCTGGATTCCAATGAACAAAGCTGAAAGGCCCGACTCCAGAAGCTAGAGATCCCTGACGATGAGGGGTGTTCGACCACAGCCTCAACTCCAACCCAAGTGTAGGTCTTGAGCTGTCACTCGTAGTCCTAATACCACTTAACGCAGGAACAAAAACGGTCCCGCCAAGAAGCCGGTTAACAGGTCACTTACGCTCAAGTTTTCCTTAACTTCTCCCCTGCCAAAGCGGCATTAAACGAACGTCTCTGTCATGGTTTTCGCGACAGCCATTGTCTCGCTGTAGGATCGCTGGCTCTTCCAGCAGTGAAGTACTGATGGAAACGCCAGGATTTACAAAGCATCATTTTCCCACCTGTATGTGGCGAAAACAAACTCTAATCCTGCCAGGAGGGGATGTAATATACACGCCCAACTTCTCTTCACTCTAAGAGGGGAAAGCCGCGCAAGTTGTAAAGCGGCAGTAATTTTAAATAGCAATTGGGCTCTCGTGAAACATCAGTGGTTGAAAGCTCTCGCTCCGCACTCGCCCCTTGAACCCACATGTTTCCTTCTTCGTGGTCTAGGGGAAGAGAGCGAAGAACCTGGGACTTCGGAGATCCTGCCAGGGAAACAACCCGCTACGTGGGCGAGAGGAGGCGGCGGTTCTAGAGCCAGGGCCGCGGTGCCCCGGGAAGCGCCGGACCCGGCCGCAGCATCCTCGCGCGGGGGCCCGCGGCCCTCGGACCCGGGCGCGCGCTGCGGTGTGCCAGGCCCCGAAGCTCCCTCCCGACTCGGAGTTCGCCTGGCTTCCCGCGCCTCCCTCGCTTACCTGCCGGTAGGGCTGGGGCGCTGAAGCTCCGCGCGGCCTCGCGGGGGCGGGGAGGGGCCCAAACAGGGGCGGCATCCCGCTTCCCCCCCGGCCGCCGCTTCTCCTCTCGGTCCGCGCGTCTTTCTCCTCTCGGCGCCGGACGCGGAACCAGCGCGTCCCTGGCCCGCGCCCCAAGTTGTGCGCGAGTTGAAGCCGCGCGCGAAGCACCTTCAGGGAGGCCGCCCGGACCCCAGAGTCTGTCTCTTATACACATCTAGATGTGTATAAGAGACAGAAGTGGGGCTGAACTAGACAAGACTAAAAGATTTTGTGGGTTTGATCTGCTGTGGATCTGAAGCTGGTTTTGCAAATGGCAGAAGACGGCTACTCCCTTTCCTGCCACTGGAATCAGTATAAGAGGACAGTGGGGACTCTGACTCTCAGAATTTCTCTTCTGGTTCTGAATTCATGTGGACACAGGCTTACAGGGCAGAACTATGCTCAGCCCACATAGCTTGTTTCATTAATTTTCTCCCCACAGTCTTTCCTCTCTCAGTACCCAGTGCTTTGTAAGAGGCAGGGCAGATAAAGAAATGGAAACTGGGCCACAAACTGAATGCCCCCAAGGCCAATAAAAATTACATTTTCCCTTTCCAAAAATATAATTTGTAATTAACATAACCATTCTTATTTTACTCAAAGGATTGGTGCTATTTGTGATTTTAAAATGTAAGTCCCTCAAAAGGGGCATTTCTCTCAAATGGAAATTACTTAACTTTTATAATACATTTAATTTATAAATTGCCCTCAATTCAACTGTTGAATAGCTTGGAAAGTGGTATATAGACAATATTTGATCAAGCCATGAGAAAGGATTTTCAAACCAGTTTATATTTTTTGGTATCCACTGTGTATTTTAACCTCAGTAACTATACTGGCTAAAAAGTCAACTAGACAATGAAGAAGAAAGCACTAGGGAATCTGATTGATGTGTATAAAATTTGACCCCAAACTCTTCTTTTTCACCCTTTCCTTGCTGCAAACCAACACACATGTACACCATAATCATGCTTGGATTTCCAGCCCCTTTCATTCCAATCCTCACCAAAAATATTTTGATAATTGCTTGGACTATACACATAAGATACAGAGAAAAAAGTCTCCATACTCTTGAATAAAGCAAACACATTAAGGAGCTTATACTGCACCAGTGCAATAACTGATTTACTTTCAATACAAAGGTTTTTTAAAAAAGGACAAAATTTTAAAGTACTCAAGTGAAAATACACTTCAGAATACAAAGTTCACATTTCGTTGTTTCTTATTTAAGACTGACCTACTCTAGACTCAACAAGTTGTTTTTGTTTTTGTTTTTTTCCTAGTCTCTAGACAACAAAAAACAAACCTTCTTGTTCTCGTATAAATGTTTAAAACACTTGGGAGCTTACTCCTAAGGAAACAATCTATTAAATACATGAAGAAACTGTTAAAATACAATTATTGATTCTTTTGCTAATTTACTTTAAGATTTCAAAGAACTAGAAAAGAACTCTAAAAATCATACCATTTTATGTATTCTAAAATGTCTTCAAAAAGCCATTTGGTCTTAAAGCTAGATTTCATTCCTGAAATGCTAGTAATCAGGAATTTAATCTACTTCTTTCTTACAGTTTAAATTTGGTGGGACCCCATGGATGTTTATATGTTAAAATTACCTAGACACACTAAATGAAGAAAAACCGTGGCAATAAAAATTACATAAAAAATTTAATGACATCTACTGTCATTAAGTATCAATGTCCTAAGTAAAAGACATCTTACAAATCTATTAATAAAGAAAACTGTCAATGTAAATGATTTAAAGTACTTGGAATTATCCCAAATAGCTACCAACAAAATGTAACTATAACTTAAAAATTTTAAGGCAAATCAACATAAGTATTTTTTAACCTGAGTAAAAATCACATGCAGAAAAATTCTATTTCATTCAGTTTAATACTGTTCACTTGAGGATTGAGATTTACAAGTAGGCATTCTCATTAAAGTTCTAAAAGTACAAATACATAATTTTATGCTACCTTTTAATTTTACTTCCTCAAGCGTTCTAGAGCTTCTAAAATAGTTATCCAGTTATTCCACTGTACAAAAACAATACCTTTAACTTTTCTTCCCACTTGCATTTTTAAAAACATGCTCAAGAATAAAGCATTTTATACCTCCCTTCTCAATCATCTATTTAAAATTTCAAAAAGAGCCAACAGTTCACATTATCAGTCCAAGTTTTGTGTCTGATGCAGGTTTTTCGGAGCCATAAAACTTCACCTAGTGAATAATTGTACTTTTTAAAGGAGCTTCTTGAGGGTTCCCCACTTTTACCTATTATGTAGGCAATATTTCCGCATCTACAACAAAGTCCTAATATGGCATAAATAAAGATAAACATCACATGCTGATAATTCCATAAAGTCTGATAATTCTATGAAGATAAACACAAAAAACTTTCATTTCGGGGTCTAAAATTCTACTTATGCGGTTTTTTACACCCTAAGTTACGGAAGTTGTTCAACTTTCATGAGGCTCTATCACAAATTAAGAAAGGAAGTGGGGGCGGCAATAGTTTTTATGCATGGGCTTAAACCACTGTTACTTTTATATCTATCTCTTAAAATCAAGATAAAGGCCTTCACTTAAGGATTAATGTCTGGAGACCATAAAAAATAAGCAGTATTAGGCTTGAAAAAATAATCAGTATTAGGCTTGAATAATAAGTTAAAAGTCAGTCCCTTCCCCAACCAAACACAAAACTCCACAACAGCTACATCTAAACTTGGCTGTCAACTTCCAATCAAATTTTTACGGATTCAAGCAACATTTATTTAAAAGAAAGTATAAAGCAGAATACTGTTCATATTTTTGTCCATGAGAGAAACATTTTAATGCAGAGGTAATAAACTCCAGAGGAAAAAATAGGATCATTTTCCTAATTCACTTCAAAGCTGCCTGGATTCCAATGAACAAAGCTGAAAGGCCCGACTCCAGAAGCTAGAGATCCCTGACGATGAGGGGTGTTCGACCACAGCCTCAACTCCAACCCAAGTGTAGGTCTTGAGCTGTCACTCGTAGTCCTAATACCACTTAACGCAGGAACAAAAACGGTCCCGCCAAGAAGCCGGTTAACAGGTCACTTACGCTCAAGTTTTCCTTAACTTCTCCCCTGCCAAAGCGGCATTAAACGAACGTCTCTGTCATGGTTTTCGCGACAGCCATTGTCTCGCTGTAGGATCGCTGGCTCTTCCAGCAGTGAAGTACTGATGGAAACGCCAGGATTTACAAAGCATCATTTTCCCACCTGTATGTGGCGAAAACAAACTCTAATCCTGCCAGGAGGGGATGTAATATACACGCCCAACTTCTCTTCACTCTAAGAGGGGAAAGCCGCGCAAGTTGTAAAGCGGCAGTAATTTTAAATAGCAATTGGGCTCTCGTGAAACATCAGTGGTTGAAAGCTCTCGCTCCGCACTCGCCCCTTGAACCCACATGTTTCCTTCTTCGTGGTCTAGGGGAAGAGAGCGAAGAACCTGGGACTTCGGAGATCCTGCCAGGGAAACAACCCGCTACGTGGGCGAGAGGAGGCGGCGGTTCTAGAGCCAGGGCCGCGGTGCCCCGGGAAGCGCCGGACCCGGCCGCAGCATCCTCGCGCGGGGGCCCGCGGCCCTCGGACCCGGGCGCGCGCTGCGGTGTGCCAGGCCCCGAAGCTCCCTCCCGACTCGGAGTTCGCCTGGCTTCCCGCGCCTCCCTCGCTTACCTGCCGGTAGGGCTGGGGCGCTGAAGCTCCGCGCGGCCTCGCGGGGGCGGGGAGGGGCCCAAACAGGGGCGGCATCCCGCTTCCCCCCCGGCCGCCGCTTCTCCTCTCGGTCCGCGCGTCTTTCTCCTCTCGGCGCCGGACGCGGAACCAGCGCGTCCCTGGCCCGCGCCCCAAGTTGTGCGCGAGTTGAAGCCGCGCGCGAAGCACCTTCAGGGAGGCCGCCCGGACCCCAGAGTCTGTCTCTTATACACATCTAGATGTGTATAAGAGACAGAAGTGGGGCTGAACTAGACAAGACTAAAAGATTTTGTGGGTTTGATCTGCTGTGGATCTGAAGCTGGTTTTGCAAATGGCAGAAGACGGCTACTCCCTTTCCTGCCACTGGAATCAGTATAAGAGGACAGTGGGGACTCTGACTCTCAGAATTTCTCTTCTGGTTCTGAATTCATGTGGACACAGGCTTACAGGGCAGAACTATGCTCAGCCCACATAGCTTGTTTCATTAATTTTCTCCCCACAGTCTTTCCTCTCTCAGTACCCAGTGCTTTGTAAGAGGCAGGGCAGATAAAGAAATGGAAACTGGGCCACAAACTGAATGCCCCCAAGGCCAATAAAAATTACATTTTCCCTTTCCAAAAATATAATTTGTAATTAACATAACCATTCTTATTTTACTCAAAGGATTGGTGCTATTTGTGATTTTAAAATGTAAGTCCCTCAAAAGGGGCATTTCTCTCAAATGGAAATTACTTAACTTTTATAATACATTTAATTTATAAATTGCCCTCAATTCAACTGTTGAATAGCTTGGAAAGTGGTATATAGACAATATTTGATCAAGCCATGAGAAAGGATTTTCAAACCAGTTTATATTTTTTGGTATCCACTGTGTATTTTAACCTCAGTAACTATACTGGCTAAAAAGTCAACTAGACAATGAAGAAGAAAGCACTAGGGAATCTGATTGATGTGTATAAAATTTGACCCCAAACTCTTCTTTTTCACCCTTTCCTTGCTGCAAACCAACACACATGTACACCATAATCATGCTTGGATTTCCAGCCCCTTTCATTCCAATCCTCACCAAAAATATTTTGATAATTGCTTGGACTATACACATAAGATACAGAGAAAAAAGTCTCCATACTCTTGAATAAAGCAAACACATTAAGGAGCTTATACTGCACCAGTGCAATAACTGATTTACTTTCAATACAAAGGTTTTTTAAAAAAGGACAAAATTTTAAAGTACTCAAGTGAAAATACACTTCAGAATACAAAGTTCACATTTCGTTGTTTCTTATTTAAGACTGACCTACTCTAGACTCAACAAGTTGTTTTTGTTTTTGTTTTTTTCCTAGTCTCTAGACAACAAAAAACAAACCTTCTTGTTCTCGTATAAATGTTTAAAACACTTGGGAGCTTACTCCTAAGGAAACAATCTATTAAATACATGAAGAAACTGTTAAAATACAATTATTGATTCTTTTGCTAATTTACTTTAAGATTTCAAAGAACTAGAAAAGAACTCTAAAAATCATACCATTTTATGTATTCTAAAATGTCTTCAAAAAGCCATTTGGTCTTAAAGCTAGATTTCATTCCTGAAATGCTAGTAATCAGGAATTTAATCTACTTCTTTCTTACAGTTTAAATTTGGTGGGACCCCATGGATGTTTATATGTTAAAATTACCTAGACACACTAAATGAAGAAAAACCGTGGCAATAAAAATTACATAAAAAATTTAATGACATCTACTGTCATTAAGTATCAATGTCCTAAGTAAAAGACATCTTACAAATCTATTAATAAAGAAAACTGTCAATGTAAATGATTTAAAGTACTTGGAATTATCCCAAATAGCTACCAACAAAATGTAACTATAACTTAAAAATTTTAAGGCAAATCAACATAAGTATTTTTTAACCTGAGTAAAAATCACATGCAGAAAAATTCTATTTCATTCAGTTTAATACTGTTCACTTGAGGATTGAGATTTACAAGTAGGCATTCTCATTAAAGTTCTAAAAGTACAAATACATAATTTTATGCTACCTTTTAATTTTACTTCCTCAAGCGTTCTAGAGCTTCTAAAATAGTTATCCAGTTATTCCACTGTACAAAAACAATACCTTTAACTTTTCTTCCCACTTGCATTTTTAAAAACATGCTCAAGAATAAAGCATTTTATACCTCCCTTCTCAATCATCTATTTAAAATTTCAAAAAGAGCCAACAGTTCACATTATCAGTCCAAGTTTTGTGTCTGATGCAGGTTTTTCGGAGCCATAAAACTTCACCTAGTGAATAATTGTACTTTTTAAAGGAGCTTCTTGAGGGTTCCCCACTTTTACCTATTATGTAGGCAATATTTCCGCATCTACAACAAAGTCCTAATATGGCATAAATAAAGATAAACATCACATGCTGATAATTCCATAAAGTCTGATAATTCTATGAAGATAAACACAAAAAACTTTCATTTCGGGGTCTAAAATTCTACTTATGCGGTTTTTTACACCCTAAGTTACGGAAGTTGTTCAACTTTCATGAGGCTCTATCACAAATTAAGAAAGGAAGTGGGGGCGGCAATAGTTTTTATGCATGGGCTTAAACCACTGTTACTTTTATATCTATCTCTTAAAATCAAGATAAAGGCCTTCACTTAAGGATTAATGTCTGGAGACCATAAAAAATAAGCAGTATTAGGCTTGAAAAAATAATCAGTATTAGGCTTGAATAATAAGTTAAAAGTCAGTCCCTTCCCCAACCAAACACAAAACTCCACAACAGCTACATCTAAACTTGGCTGTCAACTTCCAATCAAATTTTTACGGATTCAAGCAACATTTATTTAAAAGAAAGTATAAAGCAGAATACTGTTCATATTTTTGTCCATGAGAGAAACATTTTAATGCAGAGGTAATAAACTCCAGAGGAAAAAATAGGATCATTTTCCTAATTCACTTCAAAGCTGCCTGGATTCCAATGAACAAAGCTGAAAGGCCCGACTCCAGAAGCTAGAGATCCCTGACGATGAGGGGTGTTCGACCACAGCCTCAACTCCAACCCAAGTGTAGGTCTTGAGCTGTCACTCGTAGTCCTAATACCACTTAACGCAGGAACAAAAACGGTCCCGCCAAGAAGCCGGTTAACAGGTCACTTACGCTCAAGTTTTCCTTAACTTCTCCCCTGCCAAAGCGGCATTAAACGAACGTCTCTGTCATGGTTTTCGCGACAGCCATTGTCTCGCTGTAGGATCGCTGGCTCTTCCAGCAGTGAAGTACTGATGGAAACGCCAGGATTTACAAAGCATCATTTTCCCACCTGTATGTGGCGAAAACAAACTCTAATCCTGCCAGGAGGGGATGTAATATACACGCCCAACTTCTCTTCACTCTAAGAGGGGAAAGCCGCGCAAGTTGTAAAGCGGCAGTAATTTTAAATAGCAATTGGGCTCTCGTGAAACATCAGTGGTTGAAAGCTCTCGCTCCGCACTCGCCCCTTGAACCCACATGTTTCCTTCTTCGTGGTCTAGGGGAAGAGAGCGAAGAACCTGGGACTTCGGAGATCCTGCCAGGGAAACAACCCGCTACGTGGGCGAGAGGAGGCGGCGGTTCTAGAGCCAGGGCCGCGGTGCCCCGGGAAGCGCCGGACCCGGCCGCAGCATCCTCGCGCGGGGGCCCGCGGCCCTCGGACCCGGGCGCGCGCTGCGGTGTGCCAGGCCCCGAAGCTCCCTCCCGACTCGGAGTTCGCCTGGCTTCCCGCGCCTCCCTCGCTTACCTGCCGGTAGGGCTGGGGCGCTGAAGCTCCGCGCGGCCTCGCGGGGGCGGGGAGGGGCCCAAACAGGGGCGGCATCCCGCTTCCCCCCCGGCCGCCGCTTCTCCTCTCGGTCCGCGCGTCTTTCTCCTCTCGGCGCCGGACGCGGAACCAGCGCGTCCCTGGCCCGCGCCCCAAGTTGTGCGCGAGTTGAAGCCGCGCGCGAAGCACCTTCAGGGAGGCCGCCCGGACCCGAGTCCCGGCCTCTCGTTAGCGCGGGCGCGAGCGGATACCCCGCACCTCCCTGGTCCACACCTGCCGCCGCCGCCGGGGCCGCCGCCGGGGCCGCCGCCGTCTCCGCTCCTCCCTGGCTCCGCCCCTCGCCCGCCCCCCGCTCTGGCCGCTGCTGCCGCCGCCGCGGCCGCGGGAGGGAGGGGGTGGGAAGCGGCTCCCAGAGCCCGGTGCGTGAGCTGGGCGCTGCGCCTCCTCCCTGGGGCTGGGCGGACCCAGGTCTCTACACTGCAGCGCGGCTCCGGAGTGCTGGAATCTGTTGAGGGGAGCGGCAGCCTTTTTCGAGTGGGAGCGTCTCACGGAGAGTCAGGAGAGCTGGGGAAGAGAGAGAGTGCCCACCTGCGTGAGCCCGAGCTCCCCCGTGCGCTCGTCAATTCCAAACTTAGCCAAATGCACAGCGGAAATGCCTCCTAGGTCGGACCCCTGCATTTGCAGGGGTCATCTAAAAACCTGGCTGATAGAATGGGCCCCTGGTATATTTGCCTTTATAACAAGCGGGGAGCTTTCCATCCCGAGTGGCCTCTCCCCTATGCGCAACGCTGTAGGTGCCTCGAGGCCCGTCTCCGACGCCGTCTCCACCGTGCAATTTTTCCGGGTGCCCACCCTCGTCCAGATTTGATTTCGCCCCCTTTTGGACAGCCAGGGCTCTCTCATAGGCCTTGCCTTTGGGTGAGATCGCTTTGTGAAATGTAGCGGGCCGTCTCCAAACACAGTAGTTATTTTTATTGTACTCTCTGTATTCATTTTCAGTACTGTCGTCTAGAATCAGAGGGATTTATGCTTCCCTAACCCTTTCCACTTGGGTTTTAATTCCTTGAAGGTAAAGGCTGTAATAAGTTGCTCATCTCTGGAAAATTTCAAGCAAATACTGAGCGGTACTCAGAACTCGCCAGATGACCTAGCAGGAAATGCTGACTGGCCTACTTATTATATCCTCTGAATACCTATATATCCTCTGAAAGCCAAGCATGGCGTCTTGCACCTAGATGTAGGATGGGGGCGGAGGACCGGGGAGATTTTGTTTCTGTGTGAGAACGTAATTAATTTTTGGCAAAGGTCAGTCCGATTCCCTCATAGTGGTATTTCATTTATGGTGGCATATATCTCCATGTAAAAAGTCATTCAGTCGAAGTGAAAAATATTCATCAGATGTTCCCTAATGAGTTGGCACTTCCTAAAGGATCCTTCCTTTCCTTAGTCAACAACAGAAGATAAGTCAAATGCAGTTTAAAAAGTTTATTACATAAATTAGATTGGCAAGAGCACTTGAACTCAAGGGCTATATGAAAGATTCAAATTTTAAAATTTCTTTATAAACTACAGTTGAATAAAATATATTTTATGCCTTTTGTCATGTACTACACTGAAGTGTGTATTTTGAGTTGAGAGGTCAGTAGTATTTCATGGTTAATGTAGTAAACAGATAGGAATCAAAGAAACTGATTTGTACTTCAGCTTAAAACAGGTGATTTCATGAATTCTGTTTTAAAGAACAGAAATCTTAAGCCATCTTGACCCTCTTGACCAAGAAATAAAGAACAAAAATTAACAAGTTTATTTATATTAAAATATTCCTGATAACTTGAAAACGAGTTTTCAAAATTTATAGTCACAGTATAAGGGAAAAGTCAGATATTTTGCAAATCATGAAAAATGTGCCTTGGGATAGAAAAGATTATGAACCTTATGAACAATTAAATGTTTTAAAATATATTTAAATATATATAATACATGTTTTATATACATATATTTAATGAAACTTGTTCATAGAAAACTCAAAAGTAAAAGCCCGTTTTTGAAGTGAAAAAGAAAACCATTAACTTTATCATGGAAAGCACAGAATCATTTAACTCAAATAGCTGTTTTAAATATAATGTGTAAAAAGGAAAAAAGATTTCATTATGAGTGGGTTCCACTAGGTAAGACTTTATGGAAATCCGATAGGAAAAGATATTGAATAAACAAGTGTAAGCATTTCATTTGTCAATCATATTTTTAAACTTCCATAAGCCCAGAATGTTACAGAAAAGGTTATACAATTGCTTAACTATAATTATGTATCAAAGCACCATGACTAGAAAAGAGCCAAAGAAAGGATAATTCATCTCAAATAGTATCAACCCAAACAAAAACTATCTTAAGCCCACATAAAAAGGATTATCATTTAGACTTCAATTTGTGGCAAACAAGCTATTTTCCCTGAGACAAACACATAATATCACAATAAACCAAGGAGTAACAGAATGCTGCCATAAATGGCCCAAACTTGCAAAAGTTGATGTCTGTTGAAACTAGATAGTGGGTATATGGGTATCTGACATTTTGAAATGTTCCAAAGTTTACAATAAAAATTGAAATAAGAGAATATAACAATGGTAAGTAAAACATTGAAGTAAATTGAAAATTATTTGTGATTCCCTATTTGTTCTTCCACAGTGTTTAATAATTCGATTGTCTTCCATTGGTAGTTTTTTGTGCCTGTGATCTTATGCCTGCTAACTTTCTGGGTAAGAGTTCTAACTGTAGAGAGAGGCAGGAAGGAATCATTTTTGGTGCATGTAGACAGGGGAAGTGAATATTTCTAAAAGGAAACAATGCCATGCTTTTCAAGTAAATACTCTAGTTAAAACAGAAACAAGCTGGGAATTCCCTGATGGTCCAATGGTTAGAACCCTTGGCTTTCACTGCCAAGGGTTTGGGTTTGATCCCTGGTCAGGTAACTAAGATCTCACAAGCCACATAGTATGGCCAAAAAACAAACAAACAAGCTGAAAATGTTATATGACGTATATTTTATTCTGTGCTGAGTTTGGACTGTCATTTTGCATGGTCATGTTATTTTCTTTAAACAATTAGTCAAAACAAATTTTGTTTCACCTAACTTCCATAAAATAGGGATAGTGAAAGACATATTTATATTATTAAAAATAAACTGAATACAATCCTTATATTTTTTTATGAGAACATTTATTGAAAGTCACGATTTTCATTCTTTCAAACATGAAGTAACATATTCTTGGATTGTGGAACCCCCCATTTTAGGAACTATTACTAAACTTTTCTTAATTTAAAATATAATTAATAACTCCAGTTGCTACAAATTTTTCACCAGTTGCTAACATACAGAAAGTTACTCTCTGGCTCAGAAATAAATCTATCTTTCTGACCAGTGGCCTTGCTTATCTTTGACTCATTCATATTTTGAAGATTCAAAGGATGGCAGTGGTATCTATAAAGGAGAGTGGTGGTTCTTAACTCCAGCACACACATTGATGATACAATTATGCATGGGCTTGGCATCAGTTATTAAATTGTGATAGTGTAATTTTCTGTACTTGTTAACTCTGATTCCACCTCTTGCTCTTCTCTTGAAAGCAGTGATTTTAAAGGGAAAATCTTAAGTCTTCTCTCATTTAAAGAGATAAATCATTCATATACATTATTTGTAATCCATCTCGGATCAAGTCAATCCTAAAGGAAATCGACCCTGAATATTCACTGGAAGGACTGATGCTGAAGATGAAGCTTCAACACTTTGGCCACCCTGGTTGACTCATTAGAAAAGACCCTGATGCTGGGAAACATTGAAGGCAGGAGGAGAAAAGGATGACAGAAGACGGGATGGTTGGTTGGCATCACCAACTCAATGGATGTGAATTTGGGCAAGCTCTGGGAGATGGCGAAGGACAAGGAAGCCTGGCATGCTGCAGTCCATGGGATCGCAAAGAGTCGGACATGACTGAGCGACTGAACAACAACAAAACGTTAAGTACCACAGAAGTAGATAGAGAACTACTTAATACAAGACTCAGATCATTGTTGCTCTTATACAAAGGAGAAAAGTCAGTTTACTCTCTCTACCTAACACCTGGCAACATCTTCCTCTTTGTATAGGTTTGGGCTCTAGTTGAGTGGTGAGATGGGACAGCTCAAGATATATAAGACAGGAGGATGGGAGGGGCTGCTTTAAAGTGCTTTGTAGTAAAGATAAGAACCAGTCTTACTATTAATAGTAAGTGTGCCCCATAGACTAATAGTATCAACATCACCTGGGAATTTGCAGAATCC
This sequence comes from Oreotragus oreotragus, assembly GCA_006410675.1. NCBI lineage: Eukaryota > Metazoa > Chordata > Mammalia > Artiodactyla > Bovidae > Oreotragus > Oreotragus oreotragus. Next base: position 125,517 of record SJYX01018195.1, on the reverse strand, counting down.
TAGATCCCATCCCCAGACCTTCTGAACCAGACGATATGTTTTGAGACGATCCCCAGATGATGTGTATGCACAGTAATATTTGGGAAATGCTGGACTACAGAAATTCTGGAGTTTATACAAACATTTCCAATCCTGTGCTTTAGGTTCCCTGGCTTTTCTTACAAGAGAAAGACAGAAGTCTTCAGACCATTAATACTCTGGGAATTTTTATTAAGGTCTCAAAAAGGAAACAAGATTATTGGGGCAAAGATTCTAGAGCATTAAAAACTGAGCCATTGGAATCACAGGTTAATAGAGACACGAAGTTATCTTGAGAACTTAGGTCACGTTTGCCCTTCTTTCTGGACATATTTTTGTTTCTTTATTTTTCAAGGTCTTCAGGACTACATCAAAGCCTCCAAGTCAGGTCTATGAGTTCCAGGGACTAACAAATGCACTGAATATAAAATGTGACTGTATATTTCTATTTTTCTAAAAGAGAGTTGTTAGTGTTCACCAAATTCTCGAAGGAGCTGCCCCTAATTGTTTAAGAACCACTGGTACATCGTATTTCCCTCTAAATCTTATTTCATTGTGTCAGTCCTCAGAAGTTAAGTTTTTTCTTAAAAAAATATCAACTTGAAACATTGCTTATTTTAACTTTCATTACTTTTGTTTCATTATGGACAGCATATGGTCAGTACCATAAAAAGAAACCTCAGCGTCAGTACTTTGTCTTTTAATCAGTAGTCTAGGAAAAATATTTTCAATGATGAAACTCTTTCTAAATCATTAAATATTTAAGGGTCAACTTAAAGATTCTGGAAAACCTGTCCCTTTGTATATGTGTGTGTGTGTGTGTGTCTCCCAGTAGTAACAGGGCATACATTGATGAGTTCCAAGTACCACCCTTGACTAGATGGACCTTTGTTGGCAAAGTAATGTCTCTGCTTTTGAATATGCTATCTAGGTTGGTCATAACTTCTTCCAAGGAGTAAGCGTCTTTTAATTTCATGACTGCAGTCACCATCTGCCATGATTTTGGAGCCCCCCAAAATAAAGTCTGACACTGTTTCCCCATCTATTTCCCATGAAGTGATGGGACCAGATGCCATGATCTTTGTTTTCTGAATGTTGA
>SJYX01018195.1:86334-119279 GCA_006410675.1 Oreotragus oreotragus | reverse complement strand
GACTCGATGGACGTTGAGTCTGAATGAACTCCGGGAGTTGGTGATGGACAGGGAGGCCTGGCGTGCTGCGATTCATGGGGTTGCAAAGAGTCGGACATGACTGAGCGACTGAACTGAACGGAACTGAACTGAACATCAGAATAAACTTTCACCATCTAATGTGAGTTCAAAGCAATCTAGGCCTTTTCATTCAAAACAGTACATCCCCGGAAGAATGTATGTTTAGCCCCAACCCAAGATTCTATCTCATTTGTCTGCTTTTACTTTCTCTTAAGAACTAGTGCTACGTTCTTCCCTCATGGTCTAGTGACTCAGACTTCGTGCTCTGTTGCCCTAAAGGCCCAGGAGCAAGCATCGAGGGTGAAAACAGAACACGAAATCCGGTGCAATGGGTCTGGGGACCTGCAGTCCCTATTGGACTGAGGTGCAGAGTCCACGCTGAGTCCAGCTTTTATTTCTAACTGCAGACTACAAAACTTTCTTTGACCTTTCTTTCCCAAGACACTACACTGACATAGTCCAGATCGCCTTGTTTTTACCCCAGGCCGTTCCCTTCTGGGATAGTCTCAGGAACAATCAGCAAGTGTGTAGGCAGTGTTCATACATAATGCTGACCCGAGGTTCCAAGGTCCATGCCCAGTCATACTCCCTTCTGGGTCTGGCCTTGGGGTCTATAATAAGGCTATTATTCTAAGAAAAACATGAAAAATAATCATCAACACAGTTTCTTGATATATGCTATTTTTCCAGGTGCTATTTCTATGAAATTTCTCAAGGCTGTGGAAGTATATTATTAGCAATTCCCACAACAGGACTCCCAATGCAGGGGGCTTGGGTTCAGTCTCTAATCAGGGAACGAGATCTCACATGACAAATCAAGAGTTCAGATGCTGTAATTAAAGATCCCACATGCCCAAATGCAGAGTGAAGAAGACACATGATGCAACTAAGACCTGGCGCAGCCAAATAAATTAAGATTTCTTTAAAATAATATTATGAAAAGCCCTAGGGCTAAACCTCTAGCTGTGTATATGAGTATTCGCTCTTAGGTTTAAAGGTGGACTGTCCTTGCGTGGCAGGTTTATCCTCTGCTTTCAATAGGCTGTTTTTACACTCTTTGCCCCATACAAATCACTAATCACTTTTGATGAATTCCTTAAACAGAATGGGAAACTTGACATGAAACAGAATAGGAAATAAAAATGGAGTATAGAGGAAAAATAGAAAATAAAAAATTTTATGAGAAAAATACAAAGATGAAATTATGTATATGTAGGTATGTGGGCATACTGTTTATATAACAAGCATACAATTTTCACTGTGGTTTAAAAGGATAGATCTAAGAAGATAAGGGGAGGGAATAATAGGGACAGCAAGACAATTGATATTTATAAAACAACAAAGGGTATGGGCTTGGTCTCTGAATTCCAGAATGCATGAAACTTCAGTAAGGACAAAATTCAAAAAGGCCATTTGTGGATAAAATCAGTGTGATAATAACAATTATAAGATGTAAAAGTCATATTGTTGCTGTTTTAGTCACTAAGTCGTGTCCTACTCTTTTTCAACCCCATGGACTGTAGCCCACCAGACTCCTCTATCTACGGGATTCTCTGGGCAAGAATACTGGAGTTGGTTGCCATTTTCTTCTCTAGGGGATCTTCCTCACTCAGGCATCAAACCTGTGTCTCCTGCACTGGCAGGGGAATTCTTTATCGCTGAGCCACCAGGGCAGCCCTACTACCAGTTTTCAAAGCTATAGAGTGATTTATAATTTATTGTCTTTTCAAGGGTTTCCCTCATGGCTCAGAGGGTAAAGCGTCTGCCTGCAATGTGGGAGATCTGATTTTAATCCCGGGTTGTTCAAATGTTAAATGCCACAGCGATGTCATTTTGACAACTGAATATTTTTGGTACTATGCGTGGCCATAAATGCTTGTTAATGAGTTCTAGTTAACAGAATGCTTGAATAAATGAACTTTACTGAATATTAGGGTGAATCAGTTTTTATTCTAGTTTTTAAGTTGGGTAGAAAGGTGTATTTCTTTATACATATGGTTGTAAACTAGTGAAAGTTTAAAAACGTCAGTACATGCGGTCTGAAAAATGAGATGCAAAAGATATATAAATTGAATTCATAAATTTGAACTGGTATATCATGGAACCTAGAGATATTCAAGGGAGAGTTCAAATTTTAAGAAAAAAACAGGAACACCAGAGAGGTAAAGCACTGAACTGAAAGTATTTTAGCTTGTGGTAGCAGTTATATTCTTATGTTTAATCGCTTGAAATTATGTATAAATACCCATCATGCCTCCAAAAGAATTTAAAGAGAAAACTGGATACATAAAATGATTAAATTGTATACATTTCCTAAAGGAATAATTTTTGGTTTTGGCCCATAATGAACACTTGTGAGGAGAAAGGAGGAATATTTTGAAATGAAATCTTTCTAACCAAATTAATTCTAATTTTCTCATTTGATATAAATGCAGCTGCACAATAAAAAATTAAAAGTAATTATTGACACATAATGAATATTAGTGATTTTTATGTTCTTTTTAAAAGTATCTTAGAATTAATATGTTAAAGCCTTCTGCATATAAATTAAATCACTGACTTGATATTAGTTAACCAACTCAATATATTTTTCACTTATTAAGATATTAATGTCTTTGGCATTTAGGAAAAGTATAGCTTGCTAATTGATACAGCATTCTTTTTCTCTACTGACTTGATATTAGTTAACCAACTCTTAATATATTTTTCACTTATTAAGATATTAATGTCTTTGGCATTTAGGAAAAGTATAGCTTGCTAATTGATACAGCATTCTTTTTCTCTACTTGTATACAATTTCTGGTTTCCTAAGCTAAATGCCTTCTCAGAATTATGTTATCATACTTTGTCTTGTCATCTTATTTTAAATATAACCCTTTAAGACACACTTATGCTACAAGTTCAATGTTCAAGAGCTCTAATTTTACAGTCTTGGAAAACTGTAGATGGCATGGGCCCAAACTTACATCATCTCCCTATGAAAATGGGATTTCTGTATATGTATGGAAGAATATCATTTGCACTATTTCTTCATGTATTTAAATCTTTTAGAAATTATCCTGGATTCTAACATCTCTCATAATTTGGACATTTTTCCATTTTCACTTCTGTTGTTCAGGGGTAATTTTTATCAGATGTGATCAAAATACCTCTCCATATTTGTACCAAATACATACATTTGTCTGCTGCTGTTATTTTTGGAAAAATAAACCTTTTGCTGATATGAAATGAGGGAATGAGAAGATTGCCTACCTTTTCAATGATAAAATAAGAGAATAGAAGAAAGCCCAAGTAGGGGACTGGGAAATGGGACTTAAAATCTGTTCAAATAGTATTGCATTTCACATTCTGCTCTTCAATATTTATCTCTTTACCACCACCACCGTCCCTCCTCCCCAAATCTTAAAGATAAATGTTTTCCTTTAGAAAATCAGACTTTAAAACTGCTGCCATCAAGAGAGGATTCTGAGAAACATGAGAGGGGTCCCTGGACTGGCCTAGAGGAGTGAAAATAAGGTCAAAGGCAAAGCAGAAGGAAAGAAGATGACACATCCTAGAAAGTAGAATGCTGTGGCTGCCTGCAAAGAGCCAACTCTTTAGAAAAGACCCTGGTGCTGGGAAACTTTGAAGGAGAAGGGGACAACAGAGGACAAGATGGTTGGATGGCTTCACCGACTCAATGGACACGAGTTAGACCAAATTCCAGGAGACGGTGAAGGACAGGGAAGCTTGGCATGCTGCAGTCCATGGGGTCACAAAGAGTCAACAGAATGGAGGGAACTGGGAACAGGGGCACAAATGGAAGACCAGATGGAATCCTAGAGATGAGAACATTCCGTTAGTATTCAGTTACTCACTGGCAACTTTGATATATATAAAGTATATATCATATACATTAGAATGTGAATCTTGCTCTGTACTAGAAACTGGCTAAGACTACAGAAATGGAATCAGGGATTCCCAACTTCACTTATGGGTGGTGGGCACACTTAACCTAGGTAAATAATGGTCGACAGTGTTTTCTTTTATGTTAAAGATGTTAAGAGTTAAAGTTGTGTAGTGGAGAGACCAGAAAAGACTGGTGAAATTTGGGTTCAATTAGAATTCCACTTGGCTTTGTCCCCAGACACTTCTCTCTGTAACGAGTGACAACACTCATTTGCAATTTGGGCCTTGTCATCACAGCCAAACACACAAAAAATGATTTCTTTGGAATAACTTAGATTTTAGAGGGTGGTTTCAGAGAGAAAAATCAATGTAGCTTACAGCACAAGTAGATTGCTAGCTGTTACAAAATTCTCTTTGTAATTTCTTTTATAACTTTCTATTTTATTCACTGTAGAAGGAAAAAATACAGAGAGAAATGCTTTGAATACAAAATTACAATGGTACAAAAACTATTTGCTGATGAATTTGGTTCACTCAATTATTTGGAATAGAATAAGGGAAAAATTGAACTGAGGAAGTCATAGAAATGATTTTATTTAATCTTCTCATTTTACAGATAAGGAAATAAAGTCTGATGAGATACAATGAATTACCCATGGTCACAGAGATAACTGGTAAGATCCCATGTCTCCAGGTTCTGCATCCATATTTTTACAACACATTATTTTTTGTTGCAGAATTTTTATACTTACAATGATACCTTTTAGACATTCAGTTCAGTTCAGTCACTAAGTTGTGTCCAACTCTTTGCAACCCCATGGACTGCAGCATACCAGGCCTCCCTGTCCATCACCAGCTCCCAGAGTTTGCTCAAACTCATGTCCATTGAGTTGGTGATGCCATCCAACCATGTCATTCTCTGTCATCCCCTTCTCCTCCTGCCTTCAATCCTTCCCAGCATTAGGGTCTTTTCCAGTGAGTCAGTTCTTTGCATGAGATGGCCAAAGTATTGGAGCTTCAGCTTCACCATCAGTCCTTCCAATGAATATTCAGGACTGATTTCCTTTAGCATCGACTAGTTGGATCTCCTTGCAGTCCGAGGGACTCTCAAGAGTCTTCTCCAACATCACAGTTGAAGAGCATCAATTCTTCTCTGCTCAGCTTTCTTTATGGTCCAACTCTCACATCCATACATGAATGCTGGAAAAACCATAGCTTTGAGTAGATGGACCTTTGTTGGCGAAGTGATGTCTTTTTCTTTTTTTTTTTTAATACGCTGTCTAGGTTTATCATAGCTTTTCTTCCAAGGAGCAAGTGTCTTTTAGTTTCATGGCTGCAGTCACCATCTGCAGTGATTTTGGAGCCCAAGAAATAAAGTCTGTCACAGTTTCCATTGTTTACCCATCTATTTGCCATGAAGTAATGGGACTGGATGCCATGATCTTAGTTTTTTGAATGTTGAGTTTAAGCCAGCTTTTTCACTCTCTTCTTTCATTTTCATCAAGTGGCTCTTCAGTTCCTCTTCACTTTCTGCCATAACGGTGGTATCATCTGCATATCTGAGATTATGGATATTTCTCCCAGCAATCTTCATTCCAGCTTTTGCTTCATCCAGCCTGGCATTTAGCATGATGTACTCTGCATATACGTTAAATTTCATATGCTGTACTGTGCATATAAGTTAAATAAGCAGGGTGACAATATACAGCCTTGACATACTCTTTTTCCCAGTTCAGAACCAGTCCGCTGTTCCATGTCCGGGTCCAACTATTGCTTCTTGACCTGCATACACATTTCTCAGGAGATAGGTAAGGTGGTCTGGTATTCCCATCTCTTTAAGAATTTTCCAGTTTGTTGTAATCCACACAGTCAAAGGCTTTGACATAGTCAATAAAGCCGAGAGGACCAGACCAATTAAGTGGCTATCCAAAGATGGCATACAGGTAGTATATTATGAGCAGTGGCAGATCATGGAGGACTTCTCTGAGAGCCATTAGGTCCCAAGTTCTTTGGAGTAGAGATATTATGTTATTTGTTTCTATAATCCCAGTGCCAACAATGTATAGCTTATTCAGTGGCTTTCTTCTGCTGACACACAGTAAGGAAGTAAGACAGTAAAAGGAGCATAGTCCAGGTTCAAAGTGAGAAAATCTGATTTGATGGGTGAATGACAAGACAAAACTAGAAAATAGATAACAGTGAAAATATCTTTAATTTCAGAGGCATACTGGAACATTTAGAGGCTAAAGTCATGATACTTCGGGCTTACTTTAAAACAAGCGAGCAAAGAGAAAATAAATGAAGGAAATATGGTAAAATAATAGCACCTTAAGGTAAGGTGATTGGTATATGGGAGTTTATTACGATAGTCTCTCTACTTCGTAGACTATTTGCATTTTTATGATAAAGCTAAGATAAATGTGATATTACATTTTCTCATTTCAATATTGTCACTGTTCCCAATTCTCATAGGAGAGAGAGTGCTGCTGCTGCTGCTAAGTCACTTCAGTCGTGTCCGACTCTGTGCGACCCCACAGATGGCAGCCCGCCAGGCTCCCCCGTCCCTGGGATTCTCCAGGCAAGAACACTGGAGTGGGTTGCCATTTCCTTCTCCAACGCAGGAAAGTGAAAAGTGAAAGTGAAGTCGCTCAGTCATGTCCGACTCAGCGTCCCCATGGACTGCAGCCCACCAGGCTCCTCCGTCCGTGGGATTTTCCAGGCAAGAGTACTGGAGTCGGGTGCCATCGCCTTCTCCAAGGAGAGAGAGTACCAGTTTGCAAATGTGAAACATCTCTGAGCCTAACTTTCTTTGCTGGGTCCACTTCTGTCCGCTGTCAGCAAGGAGTGTGAGGGTATGGGCTGCAGCCCACCAGGCTCCTCCGTCCGTGGGATTTTCCAGGCAAGAGTACTGGAGTCGGGTGCCATCGCCTTCTCCAAGGAGGGAGAGTACCAGTTTGCAAATGTGAAACATCTCTGAGCCTAACTTTCTTTGCTGGGTCCACTTCTGTCCGCTGTCAGCAAGGAGTGTGAGGGTAATTCATCTGTTAAGGCAGATCACAAAATTTTTATGCTGAACTTCACCTAATAGGTGGTGTTCAAATATGTGACACTTTCCTCATACTTGGCCTCAGAAGCTTGCAGACTTGAGGTAGACAACCTACCGCTCTGGGCCCTTTCTAGAAAAGGCACTATAATTGCATCTACTTCCAGATTGTTGTTAGGATCTAGAGGATAATGTGTACAAATCACTCAGCACCTCGCCTGCAACAGGGTGAGCACCCAGAATGCAGTAAGTATTTTTAGCAGCAGTCAAAATTGAAAAAAGAAATGTATTCAACTTCATCAGGAATCTCCACACAGTAGTAGAGAAAAAATCCCCACTTAGCATAACTCAGTTTTCTCACCTCAAAGGCATTGTGTGGATCTTTCTCTTTGAACAAATGAAAGTTGTTTTTCTTTCTGTAACAACATTAATTCCTTTGATTAGAGAGTGAGAAAGCCATTGGACGATTTCTGAACTCTGACTAAGCAGATACAAAGGAGATGATAAAAGCTGGGTTTGTTGAGCAGGTCTTGCTCATTCCAGAATGATGACACAAGTCTGGGTTAAGGATAGTGAAGATGCATAAAGCAGTTGTACTGACATTTCAATTCAATTCTTTAAGCCATGTTTATTGATGCCCTGCCTTCTGGATTCTCAGGCAACCACCCTCTCTCTCTGTGGAGGATGTTCATTTTAGAGGTGTGCCTTTGAGTGAACTGAAAGGACCCCGAGGAGAATGCCTGTCTTTCCTGCCCGCAGCCCCTCCTGTGCTCGGCAAATCTAAATGAAGGGCTTTCATCTTCTCATCTCTCAGCTTAGGTCTCCTTTTGTTTGGTGATGCCCTGTTAGGTTGCTTTGTGTTGGTTTCTCTGGGAGGCCTGCCAACCCCAGCCTCAGAAAAGGTTCGAAACGATTGAGATCAAACGCTTTGAGACAGTGTTACATTTCCTTTTCTTCCTCAAGCTTGTCTCTGTTTAGTCCATGCCCTGTTTTGTCTTAAATCTTCTCTCCCTCATGTAGTGCCTCTACAGCCAAAGCGATTGCTAGGTCATAGGATCAGACTCTGTGAATTGATCCTAAGAGTGATCAAATCCACCTGCCCAATACAGGAATCTCTTTCACAACTCTCACCCATGTTTATGTTAAAATATGAATTGCACACACTTCATAAAAGGGAATTTCATTACTACAAAGGGTGTTAATTTCATTTTTAACCAAATTTTTAGATATTTCTCCATATCTTTTAAGAAATAGAGTTGCACAGAATGTCTATGTGATAAGTAGCTATCGTATTCCCTCTTCTCTTATTTGTCTTTTCTTTATCAGATTAACCCCATTTTCTAAGCATTAAGGAGAAATTAAGTATACAAGTAGACGGTAGCCATAAAAATAGACAGATACACTTCATGGAATTTATTCAACAAATGGCCCAAAGTATGGTTTAGAAACTGTACTACATTCTGGGGATATATACTAAATGTTTACATTCCCCCCAAATTCATATGCTAAAATTCTAACCTATCAATGTTGACAGTGTTAGGAAGGGGAATGTTTGGGAGATGATATGATCATGAGGTGGAGGAGCTCTCATGAATGAGATTAGTGCCCTTATTAAAAAAGTCCCCAGAGAGCTTCCTTGCTCTATCAAAGGACACAGGAAGAAGACAAGCCATCCACCAGGAAGGGAATCCTCCCCAGATGCTGAATTTGCTAGTATCTTGATCTTGCACGGCTCAGCCTCCATAGCCCTAAGAAATACAGGTCTGCTATCTGTAAGCTTTTGGTCTGTGGCATTTTGTTATAGAAGTCTGAATGGACTAAGACGCATAATAAGACTCATAGCAGTGTCCTCACAAAGTTTACCATCTAGCAAGAAATACAGACATTAGAAAGGCAATTAACCAAAGACAGCCACAGGGTAAAAATGAAAGTATGTAACAGGAGCACCTTTCCTAGGTAGGTGGTCAGGGAAGTATCCCTGAGGAAAGAATATTTGATCTCAGACCTGAAAATATTTAGGAATTAGCCAGGCAAGAAAGTATGTGTGTGGAGGAGACAGAGGTGGGGAGGGATGGAATAAGACATTCTAGGCTGGGTGGTTGGTACTTGGGTGGCTCTGAAGTGAGGAGGAATTGAATATATTAAAGGGAACATGAGAGGTTAGAACTTTGTGAGCAAGGGAGGGAGTCTTATGAGGCTGAATCTTATACGGTTTTGGACTTTATTGTGAGAGTAATAAGAAATGAAGGGGGAATTTTAATTTGATAAGTCCTAACATTTCCAAACATTGTACCACTTCAGCCTACCTGTCTTGGACAGACTCTGCTTATTCACCATTCTGCTTCAGATGTGGTACAAGGCACTAGCCACATGTGCTATGCAGGGTCTGATGAGTTCAGACTGCGCTGGGCTGTAGCCTCCTCTGCCCTGGGCATCCTAAATGGTGTTATTTGCTCAGATGGCCACTAAGTCATGGCTTATTATGTAAACCCTGTGTTCTAGTAAACCAGTGCCTGGTTGGAGTTGGGTTTTTGACCCTAGGTGGACTACAAGGGAACCTGATGTCAAGGATTAAATTCATATTCTCTTTCTGCATCTTATTTAACCTGTATAATTTGAGTTTTGCTGTCATTTTGATTTTTCTTCTTTCTTCCATAATATGTTTCTCATTATAAAAGCAAATTTGTAAAATATAGAAAAACATGGCAAAAATAGAAATCATCAATAATTAAATAGAAATAGCTACTATTATCACTGCTATTTATATCTTTCTATAAGTATCATTTTCTATACCTGAGATCATATTGTATTATATTATAGCCTGTTTTTTTCCATTATTATTAGGTCATAAGAGTTTATTTTCCACTATAATTAAATGACCTTCATATGTGCTTCTTATTTAAGAATGTTTAAGGTTCCTGGTATTTTACTTTACAAAAGAATATTTTTATATTTAAATATTTGCTTGTATTTCAGAATATTTCCTCAGATTAGAACCCTGCTGCTGCTGCTGCTAAGTCACTTTAGTCGTGTCCGACTCTGTGTGACCCCATAGACGGCATCCCACCAGGCTCCCCTATCCCTGGGATTCTCCAGGCAAGAACACTGGAGTGGGTTGCCATTTCCTTCTCCAATGCATGAAAGAGAAAAGTGAAAGTGAAGTCGCTCAGTCTGTCCGACTGTTAGCGACCCCATGGACTGCAGCCCACCAGGCTCCTCCGTCCATTGGATTTTCCAGGCAAGAGTACTGGGGTGGGGTGCCATTGCCTTCTCCGGATTAGAACCCTACCACCATATTTAAAACTTCCTTGATACATAATTACAAATTGCTTCACCAAATCTGCTGACTAAATTTATACTTCTACCTGCACTGTATATTTTTAACAAACCATGCTAATTAAGGTCTTCCCTTGTGGCTCAGCTGGTAAAGAATCCACCTGCAATTCAGGAGACCTAGGTTCGATCCCTGGGTTGGAAAGGTCCTTGGAAAAGGGAAAGGCTACCCACCCCAATATTCTGGCCTGGAAAAATTCCATGGACTATATAGTCCATGGGGTTGCGAAGAGTTGGATACGACATGGGATTCTCCAGGCAAGAACACTGGAGTGGGTTGCCATTTCCTTCTCCAATGCATGAAAGAGAAAAGTGAAAGTGAAGTCGCTCAGTCTGTCCGACTGTTAGCGACCCCATGGACTGCAGCCCACCAGGCTCCTCCGTCCATTGGATTTTCCAGGCAAGAGTACTGGGGTGGGGTGCCATTGCCTTCTCCGGATTAGAACCCTACCACCATATTTAAAACTTCCTTGATACATAATTACAAATTGCTTCACCAAATCTGCTGACTAAATTTATACTTCTACCTGCACTGTATATTTTTAACAAACCATGCTAATTAAGGTCTTCCCTTGTGGCTCAGCTGGTAAAGAATCCACCTGCAATTCAGGAGACCTAGGTTCGATCCCTGGGTTGGAAAGGTCCTTGGAAAAGGGAAAGGCTACCCACCCCAATATTCTGGCCTGGAAAAATTCCATGGACTATATAGTCCATGGGGTTGCGAAGAGTTGGATACGACTGAGCAAATTTCACTTTCATGCTAATTAATAGAAAATTAAATTTCATTATTATTTTAATTTTCATTTGTAATTATTAATGACATTAATGATTTAAAATTTTGTCATAAGCTACTTCCATCTCCCTTTGGATAAACTGTATCTTTTTCCTATGTATGCACAGTGATCTTACTAAGTTTTTATACATTTGTGTAATCCTTTTTTATGTAAGGATTTTAATCCTTAGTTTTCCATAGCTCCCATAAGTATTCATCTCAATCCATTTGGAAATTTTAATTTTGTGATATAAAGATACAGACATGTCTTTAAATACAGCCTTTTCTGTGTACATACCATTTGAGTGTTATTGTAGTAAAAAGGAAAAAACCACAGAGGTTTCCTTGCCTGATTTACTTTCTGTTTCAGTTTGACATGAGCCTAAAAAAAAAAAAAAAAAAAAAGTAAAGTAAAAAACAAGCTTTCATGGGCTTCACCCTAAATAAATCTTATATAAATCCCTTCAAATGCAGTTAGAAATAAGTCAGGAAGAATCTTATTTCTCTAATAAAACTAAAGACTTTAAAATGTAATTGAGGGTATGAGTTGGAGCCTGCAAAGATTGTATTCCAAGACTTGCCTTAATATTTTATAGTGTGCATGTATTTCATTGAAGAGAGAAAAAATTAATAAGACTCACATGATTCTTTTCTGGTACATGGTAATTACTCAACCACCATCAAATAAATGGAGTTAACTTATTATTTGTTGTAACTTTTCTTTAAATTCTAATCTTAACCCAGTTCTCCTTAGGAAGGACTTTGAGATCAAACTGTTCTGAACCTACTTTCTAATCTATAAAATGAGGGTAAAAATTTAGACTAAACACCACCGTGTATGTAAAACACTGAGCCTAGAGCCATCATCCAGGAGACGGTCTGTTAGTGCTACATGTCTCTACTTGGCCTCTCACTCCTGTCCCAGGGTAGGAAAAAGTTCCTGTAGTTCTTGAGAAAGAACATATGTGTATCTGAGTGCAGGCAGTCTACACTGGCATAACCCCAGTAGCATGTCAGGCTATCCAAGTGGAAAAATAAATGATAGCAGAAGTTTGCATATTGAGAGTCAACTCTGTAGCTAGTATTGTGTGAGGCACTGGTCATACTGAGAATAATAGAACTCACTGCTTGCATTCACAAAAGGAGTAGTGGAACCTTTCGAGTAAACACTGAGAAATGCTGATCAAACTAATTTACTACTAGGTCTAGCTTTGCCTATTCTGCTGCTCCAATTTAAAATTTTCCTGGAAACAAGGAATGATCACACTGACCCCCTGGCACTGGAGTATGGGAGAGATAGCTCTGCACATGTATCATGTGATAATCCAGAAGAATCAAAGAAAATAATGTATTTATTGAGTCAACTAAGTAAGGAGGCAGGGGTTGTTATAGCACCCCATGGTACCATCTAATGTCAGAAGTGGTTTTCATGTGATTCTGATGAAATATTCCAATAAAGAAAATTCAAATAATAAAAGTAAGTCACTTGCTCCCAGAGGAATTGCTGACTCTTCTTTCTCGTACAGGGCATATTACTGACCACATAACTCTGTGGGATTTTCAAGTTTCGTGGGACAACACTGCTTTTAATAGTAAGTAAAACAAATTTTTATAAATTTGTTTTAATGTTCTTATGATTCACATTTTTCTTGTACAATTATTTTTTTTATTTTCAAGCTATGTATTCTTAAAGCTTTGCAAAACTGAGACATTTAATCTTAGAGAAGAGATTAACCTTTTATCTACCTGGTTTGTTTTACTTAGTAGGATAGGAACATATGTATTATAACCTACAAAATATATGACATCAACTGCCAGCATAAAAGTCACTGAATCTTTTTTACAGGCAGTTTTTTCTCTTAAACTAGAAGGAATCCTAATTTAAAGAGTACGTGTAAAAGAAAAAAAGAAATTGTTCTCATTTCTTTCAAGTTGTGTGTATCTAATGTTTCTCCAGAATTCTTATAGTATTAATAAAACAAGTTTTAGATGTGTTTTTGTTTATTATTTCCAAAAGTAGATCTGATTCAAACACATTAAATAATTTCAAATGGAAGGTCTTTATTCCTTTATTCCTCTTTATTCCTTAAGAAACCATCCACTTAAATATCAGGTGAGTCTTTGTGCTTCCAAATTATATTACCACTATTCAATTAAAAATGTGGTAAGTGGACTTTTGTTACCACCTTGGTAACACTCTTGGATTCTCCTCTCTTCGCATCTAATTATTTATTTGACTTTTCAGGGAGCTATTTGCACAGCCTAGTGGGCAGCCCATCATCAGTTAAAGTCACCTGTCTGGTTCAGAAGTGTTGGATTTTGGGGAGATCAGGCAGAATATAAAAATTTAAAAGAGGACAGGAAGGGAAAAGAGAAAGGAAGAGATAAAAAGAAAAACAAAGAAAAAAAAATCTTAGGGTAATATAGATGTGTTTTAATGAATTTGGATATTTTCTGAATCTTCTGTAATGTAGTCCATCACTGCCCCAGCAGATTTATTTTCTCTCAAGTCTGGGTTGTAGGAAGTTTGAAAAAGGAACTGGAAAGTGATAGAAGTCTTTCATCCTGGTATCTTCTAAGTATAGGCAGTCCATGTCCAGTCATGAGGCATTTGCTGGATCATTGTCATTTTATAAGTTAAAGCCAAGGGAAACACTCGTGCAAACATCACTAACACCCGTAAGGCAACAACCACTCTGGAGATTGTGCGTTGAGACAGGAATCATTATCATTTTCTACCCCTGGTCTTTCCAATCACTTGTATGCCTTCCAACAAACATATAGGCCCAAAGGAACATACATGTGATTTAACCTTACAATGTGTAGGTAGAACTGCTTGGTACACACAGAATTCAGCTCAGGTGCTATGTCTGGGGGAAAAACTATTCTAAGTGATTTAGAAAGAGTGCTATAAATCTGAAACTGATTTTAACAGGTTCTAAAGTGTAGCTATAATTTGAGTAGCTAAATTTTGCTTGCTATAATTTCTAAATATTTTATTTTGAACTTTATTAATTTGCTTCCTTAGTTTTCAACTATTTTGATAAACATAAAAAGGAGTGCCAACGATTCCTCTTTTCTTACTATGTTCTTTCTACAACTTTGTTTCTTATTAAACTGCCTGTAATTCACCAAAAGGCCAGGAATTAATTTTATTTATTTATTTGGAGTATGTATATGTGTGTGTTTGAGAGAACAAGACAGAAAGAGAGAGAGAGAGGATCGTCAAAAAAGGCTGCCTGGGTAGTGTTGCAATAAGTAGAGAGAATTGTCTTTGAACACAATTGTGCTGTTAAGCTGCTTTTGGGGCACAGGGATCATAACAACTTTTTAGAGAGTAGAAAAACAAAAAGTGAAAGAAAAGTAGAGTTTTCTTGTGGTAGAATTATGTCAGAACATATATGTTTTGTACATTTATCTTTGCTGCCATAATTTAGTTTATATTAAATTTTCATATTTATTAATTTCTGTGGTATATGCCATGCACTGGATACATAGTGAGAATTTCTAAACATGCAGCTTCTTAGAGGAAAGTGTAAAATTATTAAATGTGTTCACATAAACTTAAAAACATACTATTTTGGTCTTTATTCTCTAGGCTATAAAGAAAAATGTTAAATTCACAATTTTTTTTCCCTCCACAACTTTGTCCCTGTTTCTATTGTTCTGACTTCCAGTGTGGGATAATGTGTTTGTGGTTTCAGTTGCTGGCTATGTTCAAGGGGTTGCAACTATGCATGAGGAACCACAGAACAGCTTTTAGTTAAGGGTGACTATATACCAGTCACCAATAGCTGTCAGCATTTTGAGAGGTTAGGCTTTACCAGGCTATCCTTGAATGCTGTATATTGAAAAGGAAAGAAAGCAATCTATAAATGTGCACAAAACTGTAACTGTCATAAAATAAAATCTTTAGGAAACGTTTCATTTATTTTTCATTCAATTTGAGGGTAGCTCCATTTTGTTTTATAATCATAAAGCTTTCTTAATCAGCCTGGGCTTGCTTTCTTTAAATATTCTCCTTCCCTTCTGGCCTTGGTGTGCCTTCGAGCCTCAAACAGGAAGACAAACTCTAAGGATGTGAGATAAAAGGAATAGCTTCTTCTCTGTACGTGCTGAAGTACGTTTTAAAAATGTTTGAACAAGTCCACAAAATCTGAGCCAAAAATAAAGAAAGAAAAGGAAAATGATACAGAACCAAAGACTGGAAGTTTGTTACACACACGCAAATGCACATACTTGTATCTTTGGAGGTTCTTGATTCTCTGGTTACCGTCTTACCCTGAAAATTATGTTGGCATATTTTCTTCTGAAAACCACACCACACCACATCACAGATCTGATACTTGTAATGTCAAATATTAGCTTTAATACATAAGATACTGTATGCATTTTAAACAGAAACAGTTTATAGTCATGCTAAGAGAAATTTCTCAATTTCCTTCTTAATTTTACAGATATTATAATAGAAACACTAGTGATTGAATCAATACAGTTCTTTGCAGCTGAGAGTTGTTTTCTGTGCAAAGTCCTTAGCCATATCTACTCTGGATCTGACAGCAAAAACAGTAGGTAAGAACTCAGACTCTGGATCGAGACTGCCTGGTTTCAAATCCTGGCTCTGCCCCTGGAAGCTACATCGCCCTGAGCAAGTTGCTCAACCTCTCTACCTCAATTTTATCATCTGTAGAATGGTCAAACTAACAGTACCTATTTCAAAGGGCCGTTGTGAGAGTTCAATGACTTGAAAGATGTTTAAAATTGTGCCTGGTGCATAGAAATCGTCAATAAATGTTAACTGTTATCATCAGTCAGTCAAGCACCTCTGCAGTACTTGGGAGCTCACACTGGACATTGTTTTTTGGGAGGAAATTGATGGCTGCATATTACTGTATATTCCACTAGTTCCTGTTATTAGAGGAAACATTTAAAGGACATTGACCGAGGAGGAAGCTAGCCTTGTGTAGTTGGATCCTGCCAGTTGTAGCCATCCCAGATCTGGCTCCCCACTTCCCTGACTGGCCTCGCCTTCTTTCACTTTTGCAGATCTGCTCCCTTATTTTTAACTCGGGGTTTTAATCATTTACATTGATTAGCCGTTTGGGACCTCCTCTTTCTGTCTGCTTTGTCTATCTCTCAAAACGATGGTTTCCAGCTTGCTCTGACCCTGGTATTTAGCTCCTAAGATGTCCCCAACACCTCTGTGTGCATCATCCTTCAATGCCTATTTTGTCTCGTTCAGCCTTGCCTCCTCTTTTTCCAGCTCCTTGCTCCAGGGCTTATGGCAGAAAGAGGCCTTAGAAAGTGTTGGTTTGGTAGCTTAATATTCAAACCCATAGGAAAGGCACTGCTTGGTTTCATAGAAGCTACAGAATGTAGCAATGATCCACACATTTTAGGGTATACCAGAATTATTCGGGATATGTTTAAAGGGCAGATTTCTGAACCCTTTTCCCAGAGATTCTGATTAAGTCTTTGATAGGGCTGATGAATTGGCATTTTAATGCACACACTAGGTGCTTCTGAAGCAGACTAGTCTAAGAAGCTTAATTTGAGAGACACTTGACTAAATTTCTGTCCTTGAATATATAGTCTGCTATATTGGCCTCTTCTACAAATGCCTTTCTTGTTTTCTGGAAAACACTGTGCACCAGGACCACAATTATGCCTAAAAATAAATACATAGTGAAAAGGAAGAGGGTGCGGAAATAGCATTTTCCCCAGGGTTAGAATTTTTTCATGCCTCCCGATTCTTACATCAATAAGTTAGGTGGCCAGTAATATACTTTTGTCCATATCTTACCTTTCAGAAAACAGAAAAGAACCCATACTTTTCCCAAACTACACTTCTATATTATTCTTAAAGAATTATCTATTTAGTCCTTTAGCATTTCAGATATTTTCAGAATGATCACTTACCCCTTTAGAAGAATATGCAGCCAGAAGATTTGGGAGAAAACTGAAACGAATTCTCGGAGCTATGATTCTTGAGACAATTCTTCACTCCAATTTTCCCCCCTCTTTTAGGCATCTTCATACCCACATGCCTGAATTTGAGCCTTATGTCACTACCACTAACCTCAAGCCAGAGGCCAAGAGAGAAGAATAGAGCTTTTTTCACTGAGCAAGGCTGAGTAATGCCATAGTCTCACCTTCCCTGGGGCTCAGTGTGCCACTGTAGCCCAGCCAACTCTGGTCTTTTCTGGGAGTGGTCCAGCCCCAGCCTCCTGCCTACATGACCTGAGTGAGCTATCGTTGCCAGACTTTGAAACTTCTATCTATGAAACATTTAAACTACACAGGCAATGCCGAAACTCATTCTTCCTTCCTGGCTTCTCTGGTTTGGTAAATCTTCCTTTCCATAACACAGTCATGTGTGGAGCATAATTTGACAGAGACTGGCTCTGTACTAGAAAAGGAAAACATGGTCTCTGCACTCCAGGAGTTCATCAGCTAGCCAGGAAGGCTCAAATAAAAGGCTCGAATGCATAACTGAGGATGGGCCAAGTGCACCAAAGTGTTGTCCCATACTGATCTGTGATTGACAGTGTCCTTGGAGCCTTTGAGGCTCCTGGGATCCAAGTACCACAGTCACCTACGCTCTCTCTCCTATGAATGAGGTTCTAGGTCACTAATGCATAACCTAAGTCTCACCTAATTGCATCATCTTCTAAACTCTTCCTTTACCGTTAATAAAACATAAAAAGTGCTTCCATCTCCCCTCAATAGGAAATTACTTTTTCATCAGTTGAAACCCTATAATTCTTCACTTCAACATTCCTGTGGTGCTTACTGAAGTTTACCTTGAATTATGGCTATTTAAATAACATGCTTACTCTCCCTTCCAGATTAGAGATTCCTTGAGAGCGTGGACTACTCACCTCAGTGCCTTGCACAGAGCACCATACATAATTGATGCGTAATACATATTTGAACAAGTGAATCAACAGTGACAACAAAACCCTTCTGATAAAAGATCTTGAACCTGAGGTATCAGAGATTTCCCTAATATGAATCATTTCCTTTTGGTTTTAGATTATGCAATCCTCCACCTCTGGTCTTGGGAGGGGGGAAGCAGGGAACCAACCAACTCAAGCCCTCAAATTCTGATAAATTTTTGTAGATCCAGGAGTTTTTAAGTCTATAAATAATATGTTGAAAGACAAATATCAAAAATTCCAGTTATTAATCAGATGTGTAAATCTGAAGGCTAAGTTGTGCAGTTTATTGAGATAAAGACACAATGAAAACAGTGGCAGGAGAAACTCTTCAAAACTGCTGATTTAAAAGTACTTTAACTTGACCTTGACCTTGAAGACTAAGTAAAAAGAAAAAATACTGCATGTAGAATATTTACATAATTGTTAGGACAGCAGATAAAATAAGGAAAGGGAAGAAAGTTGAGCATTTACATAGAACTTCTCTATTAGGCCCTATGCAAATGGATTTTGTGTAGAGTATCTATTCAATATCTATAGCCACTGGGTGACATGGGTGTTACTGACTCAAAGGAGTCTAAGAAACTTGAACAAGATCACTTGTTCAGTATGTGGAGGAGCCAGGCTACACATCTATTTCTATCTAACTCCAAGTCCCATCTTCTTTAATTATGCTGGTTAAATATCAAAGATGTAGCTGAGTCACCAAAATGAGGTACCAGAGATGTCTCATTTTAATAAATTTTTAATGTATTATAAGTAAAATTAATAATTCACTCTGCAGATGTAGTCTTTTAGTGGTTACATTATTGTTCAAAGTTCTTGTGTATTATAATATGCAGCATGGGAACAGAGGCACATGATTGCACTAAATGGCCTTAAACGTATAGTATAAAGTGATTAGATTTAGTATGTGTGAAAATCCCCAAATAAGTTATCATACAATTAAAGAACACTGAGGTTATGATTTGGTGACCTTCTGGAAGGACTGCCCCATGCTGCTGATACCTCTCCTCATCATAAGAGATTGGAGTTGATAGATAGGAAGGGGAGGCATTTAAATTCTTCCCAACTCACTTTTCTTGGTAATTTTCAGTTGTTTTATTTATAAAATGGGAAAAACAATAGTACCCACTTGGTACAGATATAAAACTAGATAATGTATATAAAGTGCTTATCAGAATGACTGAATAAATCATCTATGTTAACTATTGTTCTTAAAGTACAAACATTCACTCACTCAACATTCATGTAGCAAATACATATTGAGTATCTGAAAGTGCCAGGCAGTATTACAGGCAGGATAAATACAATGTGAATAAGACAGACAAAATTGTTGACCAATGAAATTAAGATTTAATTTGAGTAGCTGTATTGCTAATAATAGTAGTGTCTATTGAGTGTACATTGTTGCTAAATGGCTTTCCTATCAGTCACACAGGTTAGAATTATTATCTCCATGTATAGTTGGAGAAACTGAGGCTCAGAAATAATAAATGACATTGCCACAGCTAAAAATCTCCTGACTGAGGCACCTGATATTTACCCCAGAACTACTGGTTCAAAGTCAATGTTCTTTTCACTATATGCCAGACTTCTAACTGGGTGCTTAGCTCAAACATTTCTGGCTGTTTTCCTTATATTTGCAGAATGTGGAAATTGGGAGTACGGTCATAGTTTCACAGAGTAATGGCTTAAACAGTCTGATGCTATTGTTGGGGTAAAGGTAAAAATGGATAGGGCTTCCCAGGTGGCTCAATGGTAAAGAGTCTGCCTGCCAATGCAGGAGATGTAAGAGAGGCAGGTTTGATCCCTATGTTGGGATGACTCCCTGGAGGAAGGCATGACAACCCACTCCAGTATTCTTGCCTGGAGAACCCCTGGGACAGAGGAGCCTGGCAGGTTACAGTCCATGGGATTGCAAAGAGTCGGACACAGCTGAGGGGACTTAGCACACACAAACCTATAGAAGGGAAAATGGTGCCATGGGAGCCCAAGAGAACTGGAGCCATAGAGGAGAGGCTGTCTAACTGGAACTGTAATCATGGAGGAAGGAAGCTGCAACCACAGCATCAAAGGCAGACAGCATGAAGTATCCTCACCTTGATCCCTAGTGGTGTTGTTGTTTAGTTGCTAAGTCGTGTCTGACTCTTTGTGATCTCATGATCTGTAACCCACCAGGTTCCTATGTCCGTGGGATTTCCCAGACAAGAATACTGGAGTGGGTTGCCATTTTCTACTCTAGGGGATCTTTGCAACCCAAGGATCAAACCTGCATCTCCTGCTTGGCGGGCAGATTCTTTAGTGCTGAGCCACCAGGGAAGCCCCCTCCTCCTGGTACCTCCCACTAATTGAACCCAGCACAAAGAACGTGCATTCAGGTGATATGGTCCCCAGAGGTCAGTCTTTCTAGGGCCCATAGCAGGGCAGAGAAGAGTAGAAATAGTTCTGAAGAGATTTAATCCAAACTCAAAAGATACCAAACTACGTAACTGAAGAGTGGTCAGCACAGCACACCCATGGCACCAAAGCTGCAGGACTGAACAGAGGAGTGTGTGGGAGTTGGGGGTGGGGGAGAACCGCCTGGTCTCTCTCCTTCCAATCTGCTGCCAGCACCTCCCGTTGGTTAAACTCAATTCTTTGTTTTCTGTTTGTTCATTTTTACTGCTACTGTTTGATCAGTTAGGAGGTCAGCATAGTTAATGGAGGGGAAGTTCCAAAGCTCTACGGTGATACAGACATCTCTTCAGGATTTGGTGGGATTGACCATGTGCTCTTTCTCGAAACCCCGTTCTGGCAGGCTCCTCCGACATCTGACTTTCCTGTTTTAACATCTACGATATGTGTGTGTGTGTGTGTTAGCCGCTCAGTCGTATCCAACTCTTTGCAACCCCATGGACTGTAGCCCACCAGGTCCCTCTGTCCATGGGATTCTCCAGGCAAGAATACTGGAGTGGGTTGCCATTTCCTTCTCTAGGGAATCTTCACAACCCAGGGATTGAACCCACGTCTCCCACGTTGCAGACAGATTCTTTACCATCTGAGCCACCAGGGATGTCTCTGTGGTAGCAGGTATAGATTTTACACACCATATGGCTTAAGCAAATAAAGAAGATTAAAAATATATATATATATATTTACTTGGCTGCGCCAGGTGTCAGTTGTGGCACATGGGATTTTTTTTTTTTTAATCAGTTATGGGATGTGAACTCTTAGTTGTAGTATGTGGTATCTAATTCCCTAACTAGGGATTGAACCCGGGCCCCCTGCTTTGGGAACACGGAGTCCCAGCCCCTGGACCACCAGGAAAGTCCCAGGAAGACATTTTATTTCATTCCACATGAACCTAGTGACTTTCAAGCCCATTAATGTTGAAAGACTTGAATTTATCAAATCAGTATCACTGAGGCTTTTTTGTATTAACGCACAGGGCTCTTTGATTCTTGCCTCCTGTGTTCTCTTTTCCTTCTCTGAGGGGCCTACCTTTGCTTCTCACATGGGAGAGACTGTCTCTGCTGGAACTGTTCCTGTTCTCTTGCTCTGTAAGCGCATGGAGGCTGCTGCTGGAAACTCGGTGGTCTGCCTCTGCTGACTCTCCGCTCTCTCATGAAGCTTGGCACTGCGACTCTTTCACTTGCATCCTCTGTTCATTCGTGGCTTTCACCGGTCTCCCTGCAGCTTCTGCTGAAGGCTCTCCTGTCCCCATTTTATTCTTTAATAACTAGCCATTTTGACCTGTTATCTTTTGTGATAACTGCTTGTGAGAAGATGATTTCTCAGTTAGCTTCATTAGACATACAAAAGATTTTGGGATCTCTTATGTATCTCAAGGAATTCTAAAAAGGTTGGGCAGTGGGTGGAGAGAGCTGGAGGAGGCTCTTTCAATCCATGCCCTGCCTAGGTCTGTGAGTAAACCTTTCCATTTTGCTCTGGCTACTCCAGTTGACAAAAGACCCTCCAGAACTCTATATCCTTCCAGAGCTTGAAAAAGGAGCACAGAGTCCCTTGTTTTTCAATCCCAAAACCCACCTGGGTACCTCTATCTCCCACTCAGATTTGAACCCTGAGGTGACAACTCTCACTAGCATCCAAACTCCCTTGATCTTTTTATCTGTTTCTCTGCTGGCTTCTCCTTCCCTTAGTACAGAAAGGATTCGTACTTCTCTCTCTATGGTACAAAATCTGCTCTTGAATGATCATAAATTCTAATAGATTCTATAGTCTAAAGAAGAGAGTACTCTGAATTCACCAGACTTTTAGATGTGTGTTGGGTGGTAGGGTGGGGAGTGGAGGTGGGGCAGGGGAACAAGGGATGGGGCTTACAAAAAATAAAAGCTTTCTTTTTCAAAGTTAGTGTCTCTATCATTGATGTTCAAGGTCCTTTTTTGGAGCTCAAAAGAATAATCTTTTTTCCTTCTGAGATTTCCCCCTCTCAACATTATTGTTTGTTTCCTTAACACATTAAGCCCCAGCCTCAGAGTTTACAGTCAATGACACATGAAAAGGAATTGGCAAGAAGGAAAAATACAGTACATTGGATAATGTTTGAAAATCTTATTGTTAGACTGTCTTTGTATTCTCCCACATTGTCAACAATAATATTAATCAAGACATTATCAGTGAATAGTGTCAGTTCTTTCTATATATTTTCTTTCACTGCCTAATATAGTTTTGGGCCTGTAGTTCTTCTCTTCCTTGAGAACATGTATCCTTGTGAGATTTGCTGAAGGTAGGGACTTTTTTCCCTAGAAAAATAAGCTCAAGTATATAACACATTGTCCTAGTCATTCAAGCTGTTATAATTAAAAAGAAAACAAAAACATGGACTGGGTGACTTGAACAACAAACATTTGTTCTCACGGCTCTGGAGCTTAGGAAGTGCAACATCAAAGTGTTGGCGAATTCTGCCTGATGTCGACCTACTTTGTGGCTCATAGACCACTATCTGCTCACTGTTTCCTCACATGGCAGAAACGGCAAAGCAGCTCTCTAGGGTCTCTTTTATAAGAGCACTAACTCCATCAAGGAGAGCTCCACTCTCAATACCTAGTCACCTCCAAAATCTCACCTCCTAATACAACCACATTGTGGGGAGTTAGGATTTCAACATATGACTTTTGAGAGGATACAAACATTCAGTCCATAGCACATGTGAAAATTTTAAAATTAGTTTAAGAGGTTTATGGAGTTTCTTAACTCCATTAACTTCTATTAATGAAACCACGAGGGATACAATTTCCTGAGTTAAGACAACTTGTCTGCCTTGTTCATTGCTATAGTCACAAGGCCTGAAACAGTTCTTGCCACTTAATAAGAACTCAGAATCGATTATCCAGTTAAATGAAAAAATTAATATCTCCAACTCTTACCTCTCTCCTGAATTCTAGCTCATTTTGCTAACAGCCATTCAGATATCGTATCAGAACATTAAACTCAATATATCCAAACAGAACCATTATCCTTTACTTTTGTTGCCTGTTCAAATCAATATTTTATTCTTCAGAGTCACTCTGACGCTACTGTCAGGATCTTTGACTCCTTCTTTCCTCCCTTTACATTCAGTTGGCTTTTCCAAACCCTACTGACTCTATCGCTACAATATTTCTCAGTTTCCCACAATCTATTGTAATTTTATGAAAAAGGTACTTTGGGGGTTATCTATCCAGCTTCAAATGACCCACAAGCTTCAACCCCTCACTCACAGGATGGGTTCCAGGAAGCTATGTTTATCTCCTGCCCCCTTGTCCATAGTTGGTTGGACACCTGATCAAAGCTAGGCCATTCACATTCTGTCTTTTAGGAATCTGGAATTAGGACTGAGAAATTCTAACTCACCTTAGATTAATTCCTCAAAAAGAGGATATATAAAAACTAGAGAGTTTTGAGACATCTACCTTCAACCAAGTGGAGTGAATAGCAGAGGAATAAGATGCTGAGAGAAAAGAATTCTTTCATTCCGAGAACAGGAAGAGCCAGCAAGTCAGAATCCAGAGCCACATCCAGGGTTCCTGACTTCCCCTCACCAGGTTGCTTTCTAGTCTCAAAGTCTGGCTGTAGTTCTTATCATAAGACCTGTAGTGCACCCTTTTTTATTCTTATATCCTTTTATTTTTCTTTTTAAAAAATAATTTAGTTTAATTGGAGGCTAATTACAATATCATGGTGGTTTTTGCCATACACTGACATGAATCAGCCATGGATGTACATGTGTCCCCCATCCCGAACTCCCCTCTCACCTCCCTCTCTGTCACATCCCCTGGTTTGTCCCAGTGCATCAGCTTTGAGTCTCCTGTTTCATGCATCACACTTGGACTGGCCATTTCACAATGGTAATATACATGTTTCAATGGTATTCTCTCAAATCATCCCACCCTCGCCTTCTCCCACAGAGTCTGAAAGTCTGTTCTTTATATCTATGACTCTTTTGCTAACTTGCATATAGGGTCATTGTACCATCTTTCTAAATCCCATATATATACATTAATATACTATATTAATGTTTTTCTTTTTGACTTATTTCATTCTGTATAATAGGCTCCAGTTTCATCCACCTTATTAGAAATGACTCAAATGTGTTCTTTTTAATTGTTGAGTAATATTCCATTGTATATATGTACCACAGCTTTCTTAGCCATTCATCTGCCAAAGGATGTCCAGTTTGCTTCTATGTCCTAGCTATTGTAAACAGTGCTGCAGTGAACATTAGGGTACACATGTCTCTTTCAATTCTGGTTTCCTTGGTGTTTATGCCCAACAGTGGGATTGCTGGGTCATAAGGCAGTTCTATTTTCAGTTATTTTAAGAATCTCCACACTGTTCTCCATAGTGGCTGTATTAGTTTGCATTCCCACCAACAGTCTAAAAGGGTTCCCTTTTTTCCACACCCTCTCCAGCATTTATTGTTTGTAGAATTTTTGATGGCAGCCATTCTGACCAGTCTGAGATGGTACCTCATTGTGGTGTTGATTTGCATTTCTCTGATAATGAGTGATATGGAGCATCTTTTCATGTGTTCATGGCTAATATACAGTTAGCCATCTCTATGTCTTCTTTGGAGAAATGTCTGTTTAGTTCTTTTGCCCATTTTTTGATTGGGTCATTTATTTTTCTGGTATTGAGTTGCATGAGCTGCTTGTATATTTTGGAGATTATTTGTCAATTGTTGCATTTGCTCTTATTTTCTCCCATTCTGAGGACTGTCTTTTCACCTTGCTTATAATTTCCTTCATTGTGCAAAAGTTTTTAAGTTTAATTAGGTCCCATTTGTTTAGCTTTGCTTTTATTTCCACTACTCTGGGAGGTGGGTCATAGAGGATCTTGCTGTGATTTATGCCAGAGAGTGTTCTGCCAATGTTTTCCTCTAGGAATTTTATAGTTTCTGGTCTTACATTTAGATCTTTAATCCATTTTGAGTTTATTTTTGTGTATGGTGTTAGAAAGTGTTCTAGTTTCATTCTTTTGCAGGTGGTTGACCAACTTTCCCAGGACCACTTGTTAAAGAGGTTGTCTTTTCTCCATTGAATATTTTTGGCTCCTTTGTCAAATATAAGGTGTCCATAGGTACGTGGATTTATCTCTGGGCTTTCTATTTTGTTCCATTGATCTATATTTCTGTCTTTGTGCCAGTACCATACTGTCTTAATGACTGTAGCTTTGTAGTATAGTCTGAAGTCAAGCAGATTGATTCCTCCAGTTTCTTTTTTCTTTCTAAAGATTGCTTTGTCTGTTCTAGGTTATTTGTGTTTCCATGCAAATTGTGAAATTATTTGTTCTAGTTCTCTGAAAAATACCATTGGTAGCTTGATAGGGATTGCATTGAATCTATAGATTGCTTTGGGTAGTATACTCATTTTCACTATTTTGATTCTTCTGATCCATGAACATGGTATATTTCTCCATCTATTTGTGTCACCTTTGATTTCTTTTATCAGTGTTTTATAGTTTTCTATATATAGGTCTTTTGTTTCTTTAGGTAAATTTATTCCTAAGTATTTTATTCTTTTCATTGGAATGGTGAATGGGATTGTCTCCTTAATTTCTCTTTCTGTTTTCTCATTGTTAGTGTATAGGAATGCAAGGAATTTTTATGTATTAATTTTATATCCTGAAACTTTACTGTGGTGGTTTCTTTAGGGTTTTCTAATCCCTAAAGAAAGGATCATGTCATCTGTAGAGGATCATGTCATGTAGAGGATCATGTCATCTGTAAACAGTGAGAGTTTTATTTCTTCTCCAATATGGATTCCTTTTATTTCTTTTTCTTCTCTGATTACTGTGGCTAAAACTTCCAAAACTATGTTGAATAGTAGTGGTGAGAGTGGGCACCCTTGTCTTGTTCCTGACTGTAGGGGAAATGCTTTCAATTTTTCACCATTGAGGATAATGTTTGCTGTGGGTTTATCATAGATGACTTTTATTATGTTGAGGTATGTTCCTTCTATGCCTGCTTTCTGGAGAGTTTTTATCATAAATGGGTGTTGAATTTTTCAAAGGCTTTCTCTGCATCTACTGAGATAATCATATAGCTTTTATCTTTCAATTTGTTATGTGGTGTATCACATTGGTTGATTTGTGAATATTGAAGAATCCTTGCATCCCTGGGATAAAGTCCACCTGGTCATGATGTATGATGTTTTTAATATGTTGTTGGATTCTGTTTGCTAAAATTTTGTTTAGGATTTTTGCATCTATGTTCATCAGTGATATTGGCCTGTAATTTTTGTGTGTGTGTGTGTGTGTGGCATCTTTGTCTGGTTTTGGTAGGGTAATAATGGCCTCATACAACAAAGGAGAGACTCCATATGTTGTTGGATTCTGTTTGCTAAAATTTTGTTTAGGATTTTTGCATCTATGTTCATCAGTGATATTGGCCTGTAATTTTTGTGTGTGTGTTTGTGTGTGGCATCTTTGTCTGGTTTTGGTAGGGTGATAATGGCCTCATACAACAAAGGAGACTCTAGCAAAAATCAACAAAACTAAAAGCTTGTTCCTTGAAAAGATAAATAAAATAGACAAACCATTAGTCAGACTCATCAAGAAAAAAGGGACAAGAATCAAATCAATAAAATGGAGAAATCACAACAGACAACACAAAAATACAAAGGATCATGAGAGACTACTATCAGCAACTGTATGCCAATAAAATGGACAACTTGGAAGAAATGGACAAATCTTGGAAAACTAGAACCTTCCAAAACTGAACCAGGAAGAAGCTGAAAATCTTAACAGACCCATCACAAGCATGGAAATCAAAACTGTAATAAAAAATCTTCCAACAAATAAAAGCCCAGGACCAGATGGCTTCACAGGTGAATTCTACCAAAAATTTAGAGAAGAGCTACTCAAACTCTTCCAGAAAATTTCAGAGGAAGGTAAACTCCCAAACTTACTCTTATATCCTTTTAAGAAATTTTCTTGATTTCTACGTTGGCTTTCTCTAGCTTGTGGTTTTCTATTATTTATGGGGCTGTGTGTTAGAGTGCAACTTGCCCTGTGTCAGCTTCCATTAAGGTACGATAATAGATGATGTATCTTATTGTTAGTTGAGAGGTGGAATATCATGGCTATAAATATTGACACAACTTTTGAACTACCTCATTCATGTAAGGCTATAAAAGTGCTGACAGTGAGGAGAGCTAGAGAGAATTTGTGAGAGGGTTTCTTTGCAGGGACTCCAACTTCCTAACACTGGGGCTCTTAATTTCTAACAAACCTCAGTAGGATCTGGTTGTGTGATCCTTTAAAAAGAGATCCTATCCATGAGAGAATGCCTGCAGGATATTGTAATGCACAGAGGGAAGATCAAGAGCATCCAGAAAGAGAAAAGGAACCTCTGTGTCAAGAGCATGCAGTTTAGTTGCAGCTGAAGTGCAAATTTTGTGCTTAAAGTCTGGCCATTATTGGCTTCTGTATTCTGCTTATCCTATCCTGTCTTTCTCAACTTAACACAATAGACTTGGATATGAAGGCAACCTACCCTGCCAGTGGGTTGGCTCTCACCATCTGGCTAAGATGTCTTAATTGAGAGGTACATGAGAAAGATAGGTGTGACACCCCAGCCTTATCTCCTGTTTAAAGCAACCCCTGACCAGAACTTAGTTACATGGACACACCTATTGGGAAATATTGACTTTAGCTTGGCTGCTATTTGATCAGCTAATACTTCCGAGTTCTCTTACTATTAATCATAAAAAAAAAAAAGGTGAGAACAAATACTGAGGGCAACAGGTAATCTCATCCACAATTCTCTTACTAATTTAATTGACCCTTCCTTCTACTGGCTGATTATTTTTGCTAAGTTATAATTTGATCATTTCACTTATCATCTCAAAAAATTTCAATGATCTTGAATTGCCTACTGAATGAAGTTCAAACTCAGTTTTCCTTAAAAATAATTCTTAGTGCTTTATTGACAGATATACTATAGACTTGATTATCCATTTCTCTATTCTTTAACATTTATATATTTTCCTTTCTTTTGCTAGTATAAGCAATGTTGCCTTAGAATTCTTGTAGTTAACATCACTGTATTAGTCACTTCTAAAAGCATATTTTATAGCTTTTTACTCATAGTCCCATGTGTCATTTAACATATAGTATAGGATATATGGTTATTAAATACTTGCTCAGTGAGTAACAAGTAGACTAAATCTGCCATGAAATTGCAGAGCCATGAACTGCAGAAACTGATTCACAAAATAAGTTAAAATAATTAAGCAAGTTTTAACATAAAGCATCGAAGCAGAAATAAGAAAGAGAGAAAAAAACATTAAAACGCCTAGAAATTTTAATTAATTGTATTAGTTAGGTAATACCAGCTGCTAAAACAAATAAACCCTGGTAGCTAAGTCAGTAAAGAATCCACCTGGAATGCAGGAGACTTGGGTTTGATCCCTGGGTTGAGAAGATCCCCATGGCAACCCACTCCAGTACTCTTGCCTGGAGAATCCCCATGGACAGAGGAGCCTGGTGGACTACAGTCCATTGGGTCTCAAAGAGTCAGACATGACTGAGTGACTAATAACACAGCACAATAGTTAAATACTGATCTTCATGTTTGGAGAGAGGAAGAGGGAGGAGGTAGTGGTAGCTTTCCTGGCTTCTGAAAAGGCTCCTGATGCTAACATCTAGTCAGAGGAGAGGAGGAGAGGAATGGTGAAGAAGGCGCACCTTCTTCCTTACAGCCTTGGCCTGGAGTTACATGGCTCTATTTAGATAAAGGGGGGCTAGAACTAGCAGTCCCTGGCTGAGCAGCCTGTCCCAGCAACAACCCTTCCCCAGGGAAAGGAGCCTAAAGCTCTGGAGGACAGCCATCTCTCTCTCTCTCACATCAGCATTAGTTGAATAATATTAATTTTAAAAAGTCTTAAAATCTGAATAGATTACATGTATGTAGAGGAAAGGGGAACTGCAAGGAGTGGTCTCCCATTTTACTTCTCTTCATTTCCTTTGAAATTTTCTAAGAATTTCATGGTAGCCTCTCTCTTCCACTTAATGCTAAGGCTGGAAATAAATGCAAGAACAGATAACTTCTGAACTTAAATTTTCTGAATGCAAGGGTCATAACTGTAAAGTGAAAAGAGCTTGGACTTAAGACTTATCCTTAAGTCCTAGCTGGCCCACTGCTAAATATTTTTTCTGGTGTAAATGATTTAACTTCTCTCAGTCTAATTTGCTCATCTATAAAATAGGGAGGAGCATTTGGCTGGTGTGTGACAGTAAATATAAAATGTGGTTTCAGCCTCTTTTTGCCTTTTAAGAACTTGATCCCACCCAGGCTGGGTGTGCTAAGTGATCTTACACAATGTTGGAGAATTTGTTTTCCTATTCACCCTCTCATATTTATTCTGTAACTGGCTCCTCATCCTAGTCTTTCTCCGCCCCTGGTAGTGGACCTAGTCATTCATTCTGCTCTTTGCAGCATATCCCTTTAGTTCAATGCCAAGTCTAACTCTCCTCTGGATACAAACCTTGACTCAGTATCTGTGTTTATTTTTATCTCTATTTTAGCCAAATTCACTCACGATCTCTTTGGAATAATTCTCCTCTCAACTGACTCTGGAGCCTGGAGTTCCCTTTCTTATAGATTCCCTTCTAGAATTTTCCTGTTGTTTTATAAAGAAAATCAATATTACTTATTCCCTTCTTCTGATTAAATCCCAAAGCTGCTGAAGCTATTGTCCTGCTCTCTGCCCTTATCCCATTCTGAGCTTTCTCTTGTAGCCTTCAGAGGATCACTTGCTAGACTGCACGTATCAGACTCTCATGAAGTCTGCTAAGGATGTCATGTGGGGAATTCACTGAAAGCCTTTCTTGCATGTCACTCTGAAAAATGCAATGCTTACTCAGACCATTCTGTTGTAATCTTGGCCGCAAAGACGGCTGATATAATAACAGCTTTCACATCATCTTTTCTGACTGCTTTAGACAGACAGACAGGTAGCCACAAGCATTGCTAACATAAGCATAGGGACAAGCTCCAGCTTTCAGCCAGTGTTTCCCTCCTCTTTCCCTGTCTTTACCAGCTGCAGAGGGTAGAGAATAAGCCTCAAAGTATGAACTGTACTAGCTAATATCCTGGATCTGGCTGGGCATTCCTCACTTTCATCTCCCTGGCATTCTTTCTCAAACCATTACATGTTTCCAATGAGAATGGCATGTTCCACCTGGAACTTCAAATAGAGTAGGAAAATGAGATCACTACAGGTAAAAGTGCATACAGCAGACATTTGCTGTTATTTCTGGCTAGCCAACAATCATAACCTCATTTCATTTTAGAGCCCTCCACCCTGCTTCCGCCAAAATGTATGTGCTTTGGTGAGAAGGAGGTATACAGGCCTATATGTTTCTTTTCTAAACAACCACCTGGTGACTTGAGTATGTGACCGAGGTTCCTACCTGGGACTTGAAGAATGACACAAAGACTTTCAGATATTCACTTAAGCTGTGATCAGTAGCATTAGAATAGCAGTGGCAACAGCCAATCCTGCTCCAAAGGTACAGAGGCCACAAGTGTCAGTGCCAGCGCCCTAATAGGTCTTTGTGTTTGGCCTGACCTTGACTATCTCAATTAATATTTTCTGAAATGGGTTCTCCAGCTTCCCTATCCATGCAGTAAGCTACCTGACAGCCTTCCAATAAGTCTCTTTACTCTATACACTAACCAAAGCAAATTTTTGTGTTTACAACCAAGAACTTTAACTGGCACAGTATATGATGTTTGGCTTAGGAAATCTCATGATACTGCAAAACAGGAAGGGCGCTGCTTTCTAGATATATAACCTGAGCTTTCATCCTGGTTCTGCCACTCAACTAGCTATGTATTTTAGGACAAGTCACTGAAGATGCCTCCAGTTTTCATTGATAAAATGGAAATAATTAAGCTGTTTCTAAACGCCCCCTCTGGTATATTTTCTTTAATGTCTCTTTTCCTTGTCTCATGAATGAATTCTATAAAAAAAGTTCCTACTATGAGCAGGGTTCACAGATTCAGCCCCAAAATGCACCACTTCTTGAGATATGAAGAAAGGGGAATGCTCATACACTGTTGATGAGAATATAAATTGGTTCAGCCACTGTGGAAAACATTATGGAGGTTTCTAAAAAAAAAACTAAAAATAGAACTATCATGTGGCCCATCAATTCCACCCCTGGGTATATATCAGGAAAAAAACCCCACTAATTCCAAAGGATACATTCACTCCAATGTCATAGCAGCATTATTTATACTTGCCAAGATATAGAAGCAACCTAAATGTCCATCAACAGATGAATGGATAAAGAAGATGTGATAAGTATATATAAAAAATAAAAAACCCAAATAAAAAAGTGAGTGGAAGACCTAAATAGACATTTCTCCAAAGCAGATATACAGATGACCAACAAGCACACGGAAATACACTCAGCATCACTAATTATCAGAGAAATGCTAATCAAAAGTACAGTGAGATGTCTCACACTAGTGAGAATGGTCATCAGTAAATGCTAGAAAAGGTGCAGAGAAAAGGGAACTCTTTTACAGTGTTGGTGGGAATGTAAATTAATATAGCCACTCTGGAGAACAGTATGCAGCTTCCTTAAAAATTAAAGCATATAACTACCATATGACCCAGCAACCCCACTCCTGGGCATATAACCAGGGAAAACCATAATTTAAAAAGAAATATGCACCCCAATTCTTACTGTAGCATTATTTACAATAGCCAGGACATGGAAGCAACCTAAATGTCCATCAGTAGAGGAATGGATAAAGAAGATGTGGAACATAAACAATGGAATATTACTCAGCCATTAAAAGGAATGAAATTGTACCATTTGCAGAGAAATAGATGGGGAAACAATGGAAACAGTGTCAGATTTTATTTTGGGGGGCTCCAAAATCACTGCAGATGGTGACTGTGGCCATGAAATTAAAAGATGCTTATTCCTTGGAAGAAAAGTTATGACCAACCTAGATAGCATATTCAAAAGCAGAGACATTACTTTGCCAACTAAGGTCCATCTAGTCAAGGCTATGGTTTTTCCTATGGTCATGTATGGATGTGAGAGTTGGACTGTGAAGAAGGCTGAGCACCAAAAATTGATGCTTTTGAACTGTGGTGTTGGAGAAGACTCTCAAGAGTCCCTTGGACTGCAAGGAGATCCAACCAGTCCATTCTGAAGGAGATCAACCCTGGGATTTCTTTGGAAGGAATGATACTAAAGCTGAAACTCCAGTACTTTGGCCACCTCATGCGAAGGGTTGACTCATTGGAAAAGACTTTGATGCTGGGAGGGATTGGGGGCAGGAGGAGAAGGGGATGACAGAGGATGAGATGGCTGCAGGGCATCACTAACTTGATGGACATGAATCTGAGTGAACTCCGGGAGTTGGTGATGGACAGGGAGGCCTGGCATGCTGCGATTCATGGGG